>NJDD01001508.1:32225-46716 GCA_002245505.1 Calephelis nemesis | reverse complement strand
CACATACATTTTTCAATACACACGATTCTCACTTTCTTGTAATGCTGGCCTTTGACTCGGATTTACATTGACAGAGTTCTGATTTTTTTAGTAAGGACAAGTCTAGAAAATATACGGCCACAGTAAACAATGTCATTGATACAAACAATAAAAATTCCATGCGTATGAGGGTCAAATATTTGAGACTAATACTTAGCATAAGATCAACTGTATTTCAATAATATTTATGCAATTAACGAATATAACTATGATTGATCGGAACATTCGACTCCCAGGAAGTGTAGACTGAGCTAGAAAGTTAAAGAAAATCTATGATTCTATCATGTAAACAAATGCAGTTTCGAAGACGAGAATAAATTCAGCAACATTAGGATTTTCGAAGTAAACCATTCAATCGAAAAGTGTTCACATTTTCTAGCGAGAACTTAGACAGTAACATAGCGCAATTACTTTTTGACGTGATAGTCTTATAACTCCATGGAGCCGCCTGCATTCACCAAAAACATGACTTATGCGTCGTTACTTCGCTCTGAGGCGTTCCATTTAAGGCTTGAAGTGCAAGTGAGAACGCGGAACGTGCGACAAAGGACACAATCAGCCTCCGTTCTTATGACGTTATCACGTTCAACTATTGTCAGTAAACCCACAGACAATCGCTTTTTTTTTCTTAGAAAGAAGGAAAAAAGCAAGCTGTTTACTTAATCACTATTATATCCCACGGATTGTTGTAATACCACAGTTACACATTGCGTTGCAGTCCTTTTAGAAATACGTATATAAAATAAACTTTTGAAGGTACAATTACTATAAATATATCGATTAGAATAGTCGATTGTTTTGAGATTTTACTATAGTTTCGTGTCTGTTAAATTGTTATTATTAAATTTATTTCAGTATCTATTTTAGAATTTCTACGTACTGACATCTTGTTAACTTATAACACAAGCATATAATATTTTACTTTGGCGTTTGATCAATTTGTGTAATTTGTTCAGTGATATTAATTTATTACTATGATTTTGAAATAAGTAAATCTTAGAGAGGAAAATTAAAAGCTTTGTGTTGACATTTTGTATGGAAACAATGTAAATAAAAGCGATTACATTATTAGTTTCATGTAATTATTCGAGTTGAAATAAATAACACTTGTATTTCTTACTTTATAGTGCGGTAATAGTTTTTAATATTGTACGTTTTAAAAACAACATTTTGACTTATTTTACTCTGAGATAATTAAATATATGTCATTTCGTACAGTACTTTTATATGTTGATCATACCGATTTCGTTCTCACGCACACTTTGACACGTATAGTATAAATACGCGTTTATCCCGTTCCCGTTTATTCCAAGTAGATCCCGTTCGCATTCGTGACTTGCAAGAACTTTAACGTAGATGATGTTTTCGTATTCATGAGATTAATATAAGTAGCTGCAACGAATAAGAAAGAAATAGATATCGTACCTGCACATAAACTTTCCGTAAGGCCTCTCTGTTGTGTGCCGCACAGTATTTGATGTAAAGCGCATGTGCTAGGGGAAAACTGCGAATCGTCAGCTGAAACAAACATTTACACATTATAAAAACGGGACGTGACGACCCCATCGCTCACTGGTTGTGATATAGTAATTCAGGTTATTGTGTTATTTTAGAAACCGATTTAATATTACCTACCTCGAATTCATGTTTCCCCATCTTCTCCTTAAGATGTAGCAACACGATATACACCAAGTCCGTGTCTCCGCTGGCTGTGGCCTTCAGTAACGCTGAAGAACCTTCTCCTAGTGTCAACAAAAGCGGCACTTGCAGTTTGCTGTGCGTTTCGTATTCCAGTATCTACAAATTTTTATAATTATTGGTTAGATTTAGCAAGCTTGCACTCTGTAAGATTACAAATTTAATAATGATACTTGCATTTTTGGTATCTTTTATGTCTTTTAAGCTTATACTTAATTTTGATTGATGCATAGAAATATATACAAGAGATATTTCTTAGTTAATAGACATTTGCTATTGAGCAGTGGCGTAGTGAGGCGTGGGAAAATTGGCCCTCGCACTTAAAGGGGCTTCAAAAGGAATTTTCAAATGCGTGCAACTAGACGCAAAACGTGATTACTTAATCACTAGACGTTTACTTTTAAATTTAAAAAGATAAAAAATACTGGTTGCACTCATCACCGTCTGTCAACTTAATGCAATAGTGAGACGTGGAATGTAAGATAGCGCCATATAAACGGATTATTTTTTCATTGTAACGAAAGAAAAAGGCCCTCGCTGCTGCGACTTCGCCCACATCTATATCAGTCTAAACTGCTTTTGATTATAGTATAAATACAGATTTCCATCACAGGGAAGTAGATAACGCACTCTTACTGAACTTAAATCTGTGTACAATGTTACTTCCGTCATTGCGTCTATGAAAGTGTCATAGTGTGGTGTCGATGTGGTCCAAATAAGTGATATAAAAGAAATGGCAATTAACCTTTGAGTCCAAAACAGGGTATTTTCGCGCTGTTGAGAGCAACGTATATGATCATAACTTTTTATGTAATTGAATTTCGTTCCTACATTAACTGAAATAAGTCAATTTCGATGGCATTTTGTACAATTTCGTTAAATGAAACAAGTGTAATAATCATGAAGGAATGAGTGTATCGTGTATTTCCTAGTTGCCGCCAAATCTCATTAAATGAGCTTAACTCAAGACCTTGACATGACTTCCTTTTTATGATTTGTGGCTTATTTTGTATAATTTAAACCCGATTTGTAAAATCGGGTATCTTGATATAATTTTGATATAATTTTATCATGAATAAGAACGTATGATAATGATAATGCCAAAAACTAAAAAAAGGAAAAAAAAACAAAAAAAAAACTTAAAATTGACATTTCTTGAACAACTTTAAAAATGGGAAATATTGTTTTGTACATTGAAGGTGTGGCTCGCAATCATGCAAATTATTATAAATATCCTTCTGTATTCCTATGCATATCAACTGACATACATAAGTGATATTTTTAGACATTAATTACGAAACCTAAAAATAATTTGAGTTATAATACACACAAAAATAAGCAGATATGTTATCATAGGCGGATATCATAGATATGTTATACACGGCATATGAGCTGAGCATAAGTTTTTATAAATTTATTATTGTTATTATAAGTCATTTTATTAATTATTCAGAGCTAACAATGGACTGAGGCCTCCTGCCTTGAGTCAGAACTCATATCGTCATAAGAACAGGCTCGACACGTCTGGATGACCGCGTCGCTTAACTCATCTTTTACCACAAATCGCGTTTATTACGTAAATAAATTCTAACTTTACAGTAACATCTATATAAACGCTTATGGTTACGTTTGGAAGTAATATAATACTTAGGATAAGTGTTCGTTTTTTTCTTTACGTTTGAAAGAGACTAGTATGTTTAAAATATTAGTGGAAACATTGAAAATAAGTTTTGCTTTTATCCCAGCATCAACCAACATCGAATGTAGTATCTATTTTCACTCACATCTTGAATGTTATAAGCAGTTTTTTATAAACCAAGTATATTTTGTCTATCTCTGTATATAGTTTATCCATATGTGGGTTAAAGAATTTGATGTGTTGCAAAAATTTGTGGCTACTTTTCTTAAGGTATGCCTTTTCTATGTAATATATCTCCATGTATTATATAATTCATAGCACCCACCTTTATAGCTAGTGCTTTTCTCCCCTTTTCAGCAGCCTTCATCGCGATGTTGGTGTAAGATATACCAGGAATGTTGCGAAGCTTCTCACCTATTTCTCTCGCCGCACTCTCGTTATCTAGATGAGGCTGGGTCACCTGTATAAAAATAAAATTAAGTATGTAGTTAGTCTCAGAAACTGGACGAACTTTGTAATAAATTTAATAAGTTATATCTTCGAAACCGGCGTGTTTGTATGAAAAGGGTAATAAATGTGAAGGAAGCCAGACAGGTTTGTCAGGATCATGAGGTTTGGCACTCGATACTCTCTGCCAAATCCGTAAGGGACTTGGCGTGAAGATATGTATGTTAAATATCGATAAAAAATTACACACACCAATGTAGTAGAATATGTTAACACAATTTATAAGCAAACATACTCCGCAAAAAAATAATCTTCATTTCTGTGGTGGAAGTCTTTGAAATCGTGATACTTGGCCCTCTATATCCTCTGCCTCCATCGCAAGCAATTTGGCGTGGAGATATGTATGTGTATGTAAATATGCGAGGCAGTTGAGATATTTTTTGGTGTCAGATCACCCTGTGAAAAATAGGCCTGCCTACCTACCTATGTTTCTTCCTGGCAGCTTGTATGAGGGCACTGCTAAACAGCAACTTGCTCGGGTAAGGATACACTGTCTTAGTTATTCCTGCCACCATAATGACAGTGTCACGGTCTGATCCAAAGGGTAAGGTAGCCAGTAGAGCACTTATGGTAACTTAATATCTATGGCATCTATTGGTGACGGTAGTCTTGTCATCAGGAGAGATGTGTGCTTGTTCGTCCTTGTTTTATCACCTAAAATTCAACTTAGCTAAAAGTAATCTTAGATAATTTAGTGATTTTAGATAAAAGTAAGAATACCTTGTAACAAGCCCAGTGTGAAAGAACTCGCGTTTGACCATCTTTTAACTGCAGGTATGAAGCTATGTGACCAGCTAGGCAGTGCAACCGCCTCCATATTAATCTATCTAATAATATCCTCTCACCTAGATTTTGAACTCTGTGTCGATTGGTTAAGGTCTAAGCTAGATTAAACATTAGTAAATTAATTTCTAAAAGATGTCTATTATTATTGTCTATTATCTCTACACTGAAATGATTTTGATAAAATCGACTAATAGCCGGTAATAACTTAAAGAGGTGTTTTTTAAAAATTAAACTACATAGACTGATGTAAAATAACACCCTCCGTTTTATTTATAAACATGGACTAACGTAGTAGTCAAATTAGGTTGATATTATAGTGATAGTAATAGCAACCTCGGAGTACTTTGCTTCGTCTTAATTAATAAAAACAATAATAATAATAATAATAATAAAAATGTAAAAAAAGTCGATGAAGCCGTTTCCGCGATTCGAGATATCAGAAATATGTATAAATACAAGAATTGTTCGTTTATAAGTATTAGATCTAGATAATTAAAAGCATTACAATTTTTTAACAAATACTTTTAAGCGGTCAACCAAATCTTGCATAACAAATATAGCGATTTCACTGGGTAACTGGGTGGGCACACCTGTGCTTTTGGAGATTATAGTAGGGGAGCCCGCGATGCTAAATGTTTAGTAACTCTAGCGTCATAGGGACCTTATTGGACTTTGTCGATTAAAAAGTGAAAAGTAAAAAATGTCAAGTGAGATTTTTTTTCAGAGGTGCGTTGAGCGACTATAGGCTAAAAGAACAATTACAGTCACATGATCAAAGACGAGCTCATCAAATATTTATAGTGTCCACATTAAATATTAACCAAAAATTTATCACTCTCCAAATATTAATAGTGAACACACATGTCTAATAATGTATCTACGATGGCGGAAGTATGTCAAATTGCAGAATGTTCGCCGTAATCAACAATGAACATGGATGAATAGATTTTTAAATGTTTTTGACCCCCTATTCCCGTACCTGCTAAAATTATAAGAATATTTAAACATGCACTTAATGGCATGCATTAACTCTTCCGTACTTTAATCTTACATGCTCAAGCATATTTTCAAGCTACAAAAAATTATACAAAATACCGTTCTTTATAGAGATTTGATCTAAAATATACTCAACTCCTGGGCTCCGTCTCAATCCCGTCCTGGGGAGCCCAGTACTATTACATTAGTATTGTTAGTTTTTATCATTAAACCCATATTCTACAAAGAACCAAGTTAGTTTACAAATTGGCTGTTTTGTAAAAATAAAAAATAGGAAGACATAAAATGAATGGTATTAATTTAAAAAGGATACTGCAGATAGGTCAAAGGTATCGCGACTCTGGGGTCCCGCACAGAGTTCAAGACCCGCAGCCAGCGACAGGTCTGCACGTAGTGCTCGGTGAGCTTGGGGTCCACGATGAACCCCTTCCCGAACTGTGCGGCTCGGATGAGCATCTTCTGTATGTCGGTGTTAAACTCGAAGGCGGCCGCGTCGATGCAGTCCTGCACCGCGGCGGCCAGGTCCGGCTTCACGAGCCGGATGTACTCGTCCGCTCGGTGGCTGCGTTTCTATAAACCGGTCGGTGGATTGCTCCTCACCTCTTTTCAAGTATACAGCCCAATTGCCGCGCAGTTCGTAAAGGGCGAGCACAGGTGAACTTGACACTAAGTCATAATTTGTTTAGTCCTACGCTTAGTAGGTTCTTTTATAACCTATTTATGGATACCGATTATATACCGCATAACCGACGCCAAGTTTCACAAAAGGTTAAAATCAGTGTCTAAAGGTGTCAATATATTCTTACTATCTTTAGCTTTGTCAATGTATATTCCTTGCTATCAGGTAATGCTTCTCCTTTTTTACTTTCCAATAATACTATTCATACGAAAAAAATACATAAACTACTATTGTAATATTTATAGATTATGTGTTATTATATTGACCTGTTTGGACTATTGTACTTCTGGTCTGTGCTAAGATAACAGCAATTCTCGAAATCAGACAATTCGATATCGCCTTTTAAAACGTTTGTCGTATTATCGCGGATCCATTTTAAAATTGAATTTATAAAAAGGTAGTTATATATCGGACTCCTACATTTTTTATATATAATAAATTTTAAAAATTACTTTTTATTTGAAAAAGTGTACATCTGAAATCATCGCCATCAAGTCAGAATATGATGATCGATTTATTTCGCAATTTTATTGTGCTGAAATTGTAAATCTAATTCTAAAACACCTCAAGCATGAAGAAATTTAATTTATTTATCTAAATTTAAAAATATACCTATAAATTGCAATAAAAGTGCAACATAAACTATAATAGTGATTTTTCCGTGTTTCGACGAGTCAAGAAAATCTTACAGCTTTTAGCAAAAATCGCCATTTTCATGTATCAAATAATACATTTTATCAATCATAAACTTAAAATATTTGAATGTTTTTGCGACAACCCTATAAAAATGTACACAGATACTGAAATAATGTAATATTTAGGCGTGTAGATTAACCTTTAGAACCATAATTAAAACTCACCTGAAACTGTTTGGAAGCCTCGACCAGATAGGAGCCTGGCGCGGTGCTGTTGATCCTGAAGATCTTGTCGACGACGTGGGGCACGCGCTGCATAAGCTCGTGCGTGAACTCGGACACGACCCGCACACAGTCCAGCTCGGGGATCACGTGGAACGGGCCGTCGTACGGGTACGTCACACTCGTACCGTTGAACCCGTATATACACATCGTCTCGTCCCAGTGACCCACTATCGCTTGGGATCCGCACCTGTTGTTTTTGGAAAGAAGTTCCTTATCGCGCGTTGTGAAAGGGAACGACGGATAGACGGAAAAAAATCTCACGAAAAGTTGTAACGACACTTTTTTGCTATAGTAAGATATTGTAAGGTGTGAGGCGTGAGCATATTTCTCTGTCTGTCTCTCTCTCACTTATAGAAAGCAAGCCAGATTATTTCGCATTGAACAGTGTGGTGTCACGGCGATTATTTTTGTTGAGTGTATACAGGTTTTTTGTACATAATAAATAATAATAATAATAATGGAACTTCGTTCCATCCGAGTCTCCCTTGACACCTCTCGACTTTTTTTAATGATATTGGAAGGCAAACAAGCAGACGGATTTCCTGATGGTAAGAAATTCACGCCGCCTAAAGAATTCAAAGGTGGTAATGGTGCGTCTCCAACCTGAGGCCGGGATCTTAGGCCTAAAGCAAAAGTAAATTTACCGGCTATCTTACCCTCCGAACCGGAACACGTCAACGGTAAGCGTTGACGTTATGGCGGAAGGAATAGGTAAGGCGGTGGTAACAAATCGGATGAGTCGCTGCGATACTCTACCACCTAGTCAGATGTCACATTGTTAATGACGGTAAGCGTATAATCGCCTTTTACGAGCTGCTTGGCACAGAAACTACCTGCGTTGCCTCTGGTCGGCAACGCAGCATCACCTTGGTGTCTCTAGGCAGCGGGAATTTCTTACCATCAGGAAATCCGTCTGTTTGCCTTCCAATGTCATAAAAAAACCCGGTAGACTTGCACCCTGGCCATGACACTGCGACGCACCTGCAACATCTATGGCGTCTAAAGGTCACGTTTACCTCTTGTCTGATGACAGATAGTCCTGATGGACTACTGTACAATTATTCGCTGTCTTTTGCTAAAAACAATTTAGTTTTGCCATGCGGAATTAGTTAGCTAAGTTAAAATACTAATTGTAGAAAAATTGTGGTCTTGCCAATGTCGTATTTACATTTGGAAATTATGATAATTTGCAAACTTTAGCCATTTTTTCAGTAAACATATACCAAGATATTTCAAGCAAAGTGTCAACTTAAACCTTAGAGTACCATAGTCCATATTTATTAATAAAAAGGATGAAGTAAGGCCGAAGATTTATCATCTTAGATGCATCGTAAATAGAAAGATATTGTCTTTGGTGTCTAAATTTTAGTTATTTCAAAGCCTCAGAAAATTTTTGCTCGTTTACCAAAATTATATAAATGATGGTGAAAATAATATATTATCCAGTAGAAATAATGTAACATTATTTCATCACCTTCGTATTATTTTTTGAAATTTACTAACCACACTAACTCCTTTGGTTGTTTAATATATCCGGAATCAATTTCACAGTACTTGCTCTTGAAGTCGGAAGACCCAATCCATAATATTCCAGAATCAGTAAACAAGGCAACATGTCGGCCATTTTGTGAAGGGACTATGGTTAAGATTTGTGTGTATGCGGTATTTATTTCAGGACGCTGAAAAATCAAGTTTTTTTCAATTAATAAACTTCGTTTATGTATATGGAATTTCGGTTTAAATGTTGAATATCATTTAATATGTCGATCATTTAGATGAGCATCTCCCAATTAGGTGCATTATAATTGTTTACATCTAATACTGGAAGACAAACAATTATATGAACTAGTGGTCGCCCATTGATCAAAATCCGACCATAATAAATTTTAACATCTTGTTGATAAGAAGGCCATCTTCTTTTCTCAAGACCAACTACTAAATTTTATGAATAGTTAGTGCGCCATTTGTGATCTCTTATCATTATCATTAATATATCTGTTTGTGTGTGTCAAATGCATGGTAGTATGAGTAATGTTTTATTTATTGATTTAATGTACTTTATAAGCATTATTATTGAAAAATATTCCAAATTGTATGATGCCGCGTCCGCGAAATTTTCGTAACAAGGGGTCCAAAGTTTTGGCATCACGTATTAATATATAGATTTCCGGATGGTAATAAATTTGATAATCGCACGTAGCAATGCATATTGAATCCAGATACCGCGATTTACGCGCATAGCTACGCACAATAGAGAGAGAATTGAATTTCCTCGCTATTGACTCGAATAAAGTTGTGTTGTGGCTTGTAAATAGGCGACGGAAACGTCTTATATATGAAAAAAAATACGATTTAGTTTGCATCAAATTCCATACCCATAAGCTACAATTAGAATTAAAAAGACGATTTATAAGTACGTTTTTATGGTCCATGTGGAACATATAATAATTATTTATTCTATTCTATAAGCCCACGCACACGCGCTACGAGTATTTATGAACGCAGTAATGGTGAGTACTTCGACTTCACGTGTAGTACGCGAAAACGCCTGTCTCGCTCCGTGCAAGCGTTTTACATGTAAATTAGGAAACTTATCGCATTAGGAGCATTGCAGATACATATAAACAGAGATGCAGAATCCAATTCTCGAAAACTTGACACTCACATACAGCTAAGATTTTTAATATTTGCAGTGCAACATCTATGCAAACTAATTAAGTATCAGGCCACGTTATTTCAGCTTAGACGCGAAAGCAATCATAAAAGTATCATAGTAGAAAAGTATGATTCTCACCATGAGAACTGCCCTTGTTTCACCAAGCTGACACTTATAAACTTCCTTATCTCTACACACAAGTGTAAATATCATTCCTGTAGACCTAACTCCTGAGCTTACTACACACCAACAACTTATTTTTTCATTGGCCCCTGAAAGTTTTAGGATATTAAAAAATCATTTTCACGCCCATATTCCTCAAGAGCTCAAGTAGCCAGAGGCACAACCAGCGCACCCACAACTAGCCAAAGACACTGACACCGGTATTGAAGAAGCTTACTTGGCTTTTTTCATTATCATTTCTTAGAACTGATATTGAACTAAGTATTGTTTATTAATTGGATGGCTTGACATAAGAAACATATAGTTAAATGTTGTACTTTGCACAGCGTTTTTTTATTACTTAGCCAAGTAAGCTCCTTGGATACAGGTGTGAGTCTCACAAAGTGATAGGTGGCAACAAAACATTTTTTATATAAAACTAGCTATTCCCGCGAACTTTGTTCCTCCCGTTCAGTTTGTATGGGGAAAACTAAAAATGTTGTTTTTTCCAGTTTCCTCATAATCGAACAGGATAACATGTATACTATGTCCTTCTCCTGGTTCTTAGCTACCTCCCTAACAATTTTCAGCCTAATCGGTTGAGCCGTTCTTGAGTTGTAAATAGTGTAACTAACACCACTTTCTTTTATATATATAGATTTAAACCACGTTTTTTTTTGTTTGTTACAATATTATGGTTACTAATTTTTGGATCTCCTATATTAATGCCTTTTTTTAATGATAATGGAAGGCAAACAAGCAGACGGATTTCCTGATGGTAAGAAATTCACGCCGCCTAGAGAGACCAAAGGTGGTAATGGTACGTTGCCAACCTGAGACCGGGATCTTAGGCCTAAAGCAAAAGTAAGTTTACCGGCTATCTAACCCTCCGCGCCGGAACACGTCAACGGTAAGCGTTGACGTTATGGCGGAAGGAATAGGTAAGGCAGTGGTAACAAATTGGATGAGTCGCTGCGATACTCTACCACCTAGTCAGATGTCACATTGTTAATGACGGTAAGCGTATATTCGCCTTTTACGAGCTGCCTGGCACAGAAAGGCAGATTTAGATTCAATGTGTATTTCAATATAAAACATCACTTTTTTATTAGGCCTCGAGCAAAAGTAAGTTTACCGGCTACCTTACCCTTCGAACAGGAACATGTCATGACGTTATGGCAGCAGGAATTTATGTGTTATCTACACTTATAAATGTAAAAATATGTAAATATGTAAAACAATGTCAATAAAACTAATTCTTGACCATGGTTACAACCACATATTGAAGTTATTTAATTTTCACAAACAGTTTTGCTGATCCCCAGTACTCTGATCTCTAACAATATTATGGAATCGCAATATTATTTTCTAGCCTCTCATTCTTATCTTTGGGGTAAGTAAATCATGTGTATTTCTTATAATAAATCTGTCTTTAATACTAAACATGAAATAAAAACTTACGTGACAAGTCAGGCAAATTTCTAACCTTTGGTTCAGATACATTACTGACTAGAAATATGCGGTTTGTTGTTGTTATCACTGCTAGTCCTATTCCATTGTGGTTTGGGAATAGCTGTGCTTTACACACCTGCAATGAATTATAAGCACAATCTTTTATACATATATGAAATACACTTCAAAATCATAGTCCTAGCTGACATGAAAGATATAGTTCAAGCTTAGATACATATATATCTTCAAACCAAATCTCTTACGCAGTAGGCAGAGACTATCAAACGCCAAACCTTACCATCCAGGCAGACCGGCCCAGCTTCCTCCACATTAATTAACCATTTCATACAAACACACCAGTTTTGGAGCTTAGCTAAAATGTGCGAATAATCAAATAAGCTAGGTTTAAACGCCTAGGCATTATATTTTTCATTCCATAAGATATTTTAACAAAGAATAACATAAATAATATAGGAAGCAGATAAGAAGAAACTTAAGAAATAAATTTAAATATTCTAAATATATAACAAGAAAAAGTTATGTTATATATATATAACAAAAAAAAGGATACGGAAAACTTTGCAGTAGACCAAAAGGTCTTAGCCGGTCCCAGAAAGGAACAAACTAAACAAAAAAAATATAAAGCAGCATGCATGTTTTCTATCTTATAACATAAAAAAAAAATCCAAACTAAAGAATCAACAGCAACTTAGCATATAATTGGAAAAATTAAAAAAAGTTTGTCAATCCTTTCTCAAGAAATTCTAAAACAAATCTTTATAAACATTTTTAAAGAGTTAAAAGCCTAACTGTAGGGAAGATCACAGAGAGTGACTTCGATTTATGATGTGTATTGATATAAATGTTTACCTTTGTGTCTCTGACTTCTTGTCCCATACTAAAAGTTTTTTGATAAGCTCCAAACATATCATATATAAGAACATCTCCACTCTCTTGTACGCAGAGCAATTGTTCACCATCAGACCAGCCCATATGAATAAGCACACCACTGTTCCACTGAAAATATATTTACATATTATATAAATTAAAAGACATGAATAAAAACCTGTCCATTAAAACTTATGAAAATGAAATAAATCATCTGAATAAAATATGTCTCAGATTTTAGCTATGACTTAAACCCTTAAAATAGTAAAACCTAATCAGGAAATTTATAATACAAAGTGATAAGTATTTAAAGGCTAAAAATCATCACAAATAATAAATTACAAATTAGAAAACATTGAGAGATCAAACTGCCCCAAAAATTGACAAACTTTTTGGAGTAGTTACAGTGTTTCAAGTCCTTATAATATTTTTATTATAAGAACTTTTGACTATACTATGTTGGTTATGTACATCCAAACAGTACTTTATGATGACCTAATAATAAATAAAATATCCCTGGATAAATGACAAATTGATCAAACTCCGAAGTTAGCAAATTATATCCTTGTATTATCAGAGTTACTCAACAATTAGTACTTACAATTACTTAATAGACACCAGAAGCAATTGAATAAATACCCAGACCTAAAAATACACTCAATTTTTATTACAAAATGACTGTCCCTGTTAGGAATTGTGTAAGATGGGTGAATAAGGTGTGACCCCTTGATCAACAATAGCAGTTTTCTAATAATATTAATGAACTTAACTGCAAAAATGGCAACCATTTTTTGTTAATTTTACATAACCAAGTTTCAAACGGTTTCAAAAGATTTTAATGTATTTACCACTATTTTAGATATAACAGTTCCAACGCAGTTGTAGATAGTTATAACTGGTTTAGATGTAGGGTTGACTCGTACAAATTGTTTCCTGTCTCTGACAATAGCTATTGGACCTCCGTATGGAGCTCCACTGAGAATCATGTTACCCAAACCTTCATCCATCACCCATACCATATTGTATAAATCAAACTTCCTGGAACAAAAAGTATAAAGTGAAGAAAAAAAGGCAAATACAAAAGGCAATAATAAAAACAAGATTATTCAAGTAATTTACAATTATTGTAGTTACAAACCTGTAGTAGGAGTCTAATTGAAACCAATCTGCAGTTAATAACGCCGACATATTTGATTCCACAAAGCTGTATTGCACTAATTAATTAAAAATACTAACTTTCTTATCGAAACTTAATTAGAAATTTATAATTGTTACACATAAAAGTATTAGGAATGCGATATTTCTACAAGAAAACCGTAACTTGTTATCTGTTTATTAAATTCATTTATATTTATCTAATTGTACAAATACATAATATCTACCAAAAAAATTTATATGTAAAAACTGAAGAAAAGTTCTAATTTGTTAAAAACAAACACAAAATCAAAATCAAAAATTGTTAGTCCATGTCACTTGTCAGCTGTCATTGTTACTTGTCAAATGTCATTGTGACATTATCGGTGTTTTTTAGTAGTTAATTTGCCCCTTTCTGGGCCGGCTATGGCGACTTTTAGGCCAATCTGCCATGTCTCCACACCAGAGTAATATTGTTCTGTGTTCCGTATTAATTAAGTCTTTATTTCAGTCATCAGTCACTATTAACAAAGTCATGTCAAGGTCTTGAGTAAAGCGGTGGCTTCGTTACTCAAGCTCATCTAGTGAGATTTGTCGGCAGCGAGGAAATAAACGATACACTAATTTCTTCATGATTATTTTATTTGTGCATCTTCATTGAACAAAATTAATCTAATTACCACCTAAATTAACTAATTTTACTCAATATAAATTATAAACACTAAATTCAATAATTGTGAAAAAATTACGACCATCTTCTTTAATAATTTAAATAAAATTAAATAGTTACGAAAAATTATCACCATCTTCTTTTACGATGGCGCCAAAACTCCTCGGGTTTTTTTAAGTTAATCTGCCCCTTTCTGGGGCCAGCTAAGACCTTAAGGCCATGCTGCCATCTCTTCCGTATTAATAAATTATTTTTAACAGTCATA
>NJDD01001508.1:18288-31218 GCA_002245505.1 Calephelis nemesis | reverse complement strand
TTGAAATTTAAATTTTATTTCAATTTAGAATTTAGATTATACCTACCGCCATGGTGACACTAAAATATATCGTTAGTGATATTTTTTGACTAAAAATGATTTTCAACAGTACATTAATTGCTTACGTCTCCATGGCCAGAAACCAATTTTTACGGTCAAAAATTACTTTGGATGTGGATAGTTTATCAATGCCATACCGATTGGCCCTCATTCATTTATCCATCAAATTAATATTGAACATGCAAAAGCGTTACTAATAAGTTTATTATTTTGATGTAGTTTTTTTTACCGTTTTCACCATTTATGACCATTTACATTGAAGAAGAGTGTAAATACTGCCATAAGAACAATGCAATTTATATTACCCAAAGGTGGGATTTGAACGTAGGTGTAAAAGGGAGAGTTAATACAAATTACCCATCGGCCTTGCGTTATTACAAAGTATGTGTTATGTACACCTGAAATGTTGAGAACATCTGGATTGCGTATGGGGTAAATGCGACGCTGAAAAGTTAGATGCATTTTCCCAATCTCAACTAAAATATTCCTACGGTCCAGAAAACTAGCTATTTTTTAGATCCATTAAGATATGTCTTTTCAATGCTTAAATAAGGTCGTTATATATAAACTCCGATCATGGAAGTTAGCCAATTTAAATTTTTATTAACTAAAGACGCAATAACCCCAAAACGAGAAAATGCGTCTAAAATTGTCATTTTTCTAAAAATCCTTCATAACTTATTATATTATTACACAGGCAAAAAACAAACGAATTTATATTGTTTTAGTATTGTTTTAAAGTTCATTTGTAATTAAAGATTTTCTTTAACTATTATATACATTTTGTAAAAATAATTCAAACTTCGCCGATCTCAAAATGGTACGCAATTACCTCAGGTGACCTTACAAACATTTTCTTAATTAACACTCTATTTTATACACTAGTGAATTATTTAATAATTTTAAATACGGAGCTTAGTAGTTATCGTACGGTGACGTTGACGTTGACGTTGACAAAGACTACAATACTCTAATTTACACTCAAAATTTAATGATCGTGAAAAAATTGCAAACATCTTTTCTCTCAATGGGACAAACTCCACTGTATCTTGATGTAATAATAGCAGTTAGTATTTTCACGTCTTTGTTTCGTTCAATTTTAAAAATATTGGAAGGCAACAAACAGATGAATTTTCTGATGGTAAGAAATTCACGCCGTCTAGAGACACCAAAGGTGATAATGGTGGGACTGTAAGTTCTCGAGCACAAGTAAGTTTACTGGGTACCTTATTCTCCAAACCAGAACACGTCGACTGCAAACACTGACGTTATGGCGGCAGGAATAGGTAAGGCGATCGTACCAATCCGGGCAAGTCGTTGCAAAACTCAGCCACCTAGTCAGATGTTACGGTGTTAGTAACGGTAAGCCTTTGCTCGCCTTTTACGAGCTGCCTGACAGGAAGGCAGATGGTCTATTTTGCAAAGAAGCCCGGACCAACACGGGACCATACTAAGAATTCATAGTAGTAATGAGCTTTTTTAAATGGAAAATGCCTACTACTAATGACATTGTACGTACGGTGGCTAAACACATGGCTATTCGTGTAGCTTTTCGATGATTGTTTAACATATGGGCAAATAGGCACTTAATTGTCTACACATGGACTCGAATACCAAAAAAATGTGTTTTTATTGACACCAAAAAGTAAACTTGCGGTACTTTGCAAAGCGAATGTAACATTACTTTCATACCTACTAAGTGGACGTTGCACTTGAAGCTAGTGTGAGCTTAACATGTATGGTAATTATATATGTGTGTTAGCGTATTGTCTTCTTTGATGTGCCTTGAATAATAATTAAGTATAAATAATTATCCCTGGACAAGTTACACAAATTGATTCTAACCCCAAAGTAAGCAAATTACATGCTTGTGCTATGGGTGTTAGTCAACGATACTAATACATAGATAGATAGTACATAAATAGATACCATAAAAAAAATTAATAAACATCCAGAAACGGAAATGCAGACTTCTAAATGTTCATCACACAAATGCCTGCCCCCGTCGGGAATCAAACCCGAGCCTCGCGGTTGGTCAGTGTAGTTAGGCGTGTACGCTAGCCACTCGACCACCGAGGCGGTCATTGAAAAACCGACAGACTTTCGGTAAGCCGTGTTTGTATTGCTGTATTTGGCAAATAGGATAATAGATATGACAAATACACTTTCCACATATAAAAAGTTATATTTTGTCAAACAAGTAAACACACAAATGTAAATAATTAGTAGTGTATGAAACCATGATTATAATTAATTAAGTCTTGTCAAAATAAGATCTAGGTACTATATCCAGTGAGTAAAGAAATACAACGGAGATATTAAATACGAAACACGTCATTTGACAGCTGATTGATGTATTTCGGTTATACTTAGACGTCAATGATTTAGGTACACTTTACTCGGTGATCATCACTAAAGATAGTCAATGGCCTGGCGTTCCGCGTTGAAGCACCTGCCTAAAGGCTAGTTCACACCTGACAAAAGATTATTTATCTGCGACACTTACGATAAATTTTTATTGGTGTATGGATTAAAAACGACTTCAACATTTCTTAAATCTTATTTTTCATAAATACTTTGATTCTTGTTTAACCAGCACAAAAAAAGTCTCAAAAACTTCGTTCCAGCGCATGAACGAAAAACTTGACATTTTAGACTTTAGTGTAATCTATCTCTTAGTGATCGTGTAAAAAACATGCACATTTACAGTAAGTATTTTTAAGTAGTTTGTAAAGTCTTAATTAAACAGAAATAAAAAGACATTTAAGTCACTTGACAAAAAATTATATCAACATCACTAATTGGTGCTAATACGAAAATACTCTTGCGCACTAGACACGTTTAAAATATCATATCTTCTTTAACATTCTACACTTGGAAATATTATATCCAAATTATGTTTTAAAAAAGGATGTATAGAAAAAAAGGATACATAAATAACAAATATATATTATGGTGATTTCACCTATGATAAACTTGCTTATTAATTATTACCAGTCAAACCACTTTCCATGATCAGGTATAAACAGATATGTTATATGTTTAGATTTCTTTCAAGAAAATTATAATCCGGTGATCACGTGCATAGATTATGTGATTTATTAAAATGGTTCCATTAAGGCAAAGGACCGACCTTTGTAAACAAGCAAATGTTATTTAAGAGGATGAGTTTTTGTCAAGACTGAACGTTCCAAATATGCCGATTCGTCCTTACGAATATCTAATACCAGACGTTAGAGAACGGATTATTAACAATAGTTTTTGATTGTAACAGTTCAATTTTTTTTAAAAATAAAAATGGAAAACCAAACAAGATTAATAAATTTGGCTCGATAAAAAAATCGTGAACTTTTACAAAAATACACTTTTTGGAATTCCTGTCTCTGGAAAAGAATGAATTCAATTTAGTTTCAGTTGAAGATATATTTACAGAAATAAAATGTGAGTAATCCAAATACAGGCTTTAAAATTTAAATTAAGTATGAGCTCACTTTTTTCTAAAACCGAAAATTATTTTATTAAAAAAAATATATGTCATCTTTATATTTCCAGGGACACATCCGTTTACATCGTGCGTGCTTGTATACGTCAAAAAGTATATAAATACTACGTAATAGTATACGTACAAAGTCTTGAAAAAATTGAAGATGAATTAAATGACAAATAGATTATTGCAAATAAGACAGTAACAGTTCTGTAGAAAATGGATACAACCAACCAGAAGAATTTTGAAATGGTAACACATAAACCACACCTATTTATATTAATAGTGTGAATAGTATGTTGCCAATCTGAGGTATTGAGGAAGGTTCTTGCTTAAGTTTACCGATTCTTCTACCCTCCAAACCAATAGAATAACCAATAGTAAATTTTGTCTTTGTAGCGATCGTAATGCATCAGCGATGTATTCAATCGTGGAATAGTCGTAGAAATTAACTTCATTGCCTGACACACAACCAGTGGAATAATCATTAGATACCAATTAGATCGTGCATGATATTAAAAATTGCAATTTGAGTGTACATAAAAGTAACTAAACAAATAAAAAAATGGGTTAAGAAAAACAGTTAGTCTCTCGTCGTGAAGGCGAAAAGTTGAAAAAGATAAACTCTAAAAATATTAATCCTATTTTTTTAAACTAGTGGCCGCCCATTATTCGAAATTCGACCATTATAAATTTGTTGTTGATAAGAACGCTATCTTCATTTCTCAAGACCAACTACCTACTTTGTTTCCAAACTTTTTAGTGCCCTATCTGTGATCTTTTATCGTTATCATATCAATATATTTGTTTGTGTGTGTCAAATGCATGGTAGTGTGGGTTCTGTTTTATTTATTGATTTAATTTCCTTTATGAGCATTATCATTGAAAAATATTAGTGTTCTGCACTTCTCCTGCACATAAACTATAAGTGTGCCAAATTCTATGCTCCTGCGCCCGCACAATTTTCGTAAAAAGGAGCACAAAGTTTTGGCATCACGTATTAATAAATAGTTAGTAGATAAGAGAACCCTCGAAAACACCCATGTGTGATGAAGCTAAGAACCATCTCAATCACGACATTTTTCAAACAAAAATCACCACAACGAGATCGGTCCATCCGTTCAAATGTATGCACACACACAAACACACACATACAGACACACACCAAAGCATATAAACACTCACGTTTAAATATCAAATAAGGTGAAAATTTTCTGTTTTTGAAAATATGTACAAAAATTTTAAAGCCCGGTTAATAAAATAATATCACTAAAATAACGACTTTATATGTACATTAGTGTAACGAATACCTGCTTCCGTTTAAGCTTGACATTCCACCTTAGTTGTTACTACAATTTTAATTTTGCTTATAATTTTCTCTCCGCATTTTGTTATAATGAATGACTTCCTGCGAATCGTACTAATGTTGTAAGTATGCTATTTAAAGACGGAATTTTTGCATTATTTTCCACTTAGCGCCGTTGCTGTTAAAATTATAGACGAGGAGTGGGTGATTGTCTAATAAATGTACGAAATTTTATTTTGAACTAAAAAACAAAATGTCAAAGGACGCCACGCCTTAACACCAAAACATCGATCTCTATCAGGCTATGTGTATTATTGTTCTGTGCAATCAAATAATCTTATTATGTAGAACACAATCAGCGAATTAATATGCGTTTTCTCTGGAAATGTAAAAATTATAGTGCCTACTAATTCAACTAAATTACCCTAAAATAATTTTAATTTTACCACTTGCCCCGGCTTGATGGAAATTTTCATAAACTTTAAAGAAACAAAGAAAACCTTAGGCAGGATTTGAACATGCACCCTGTCGTTTATGCTGACGAATGCTTCAATTTGCTGAATGATACATTCGAGCTACCAAGGATTCAACTCACTACAGATTTGTCTGGTTTCCTTCACATTTATTACTCTTTTTAACCGACTTCAAAAAAAGGAGGAGGTTATCAATTCGTAGCGATATTTTTTTTTTCATGTATGTTCAGCGATCATTTCTAAACGGCTGGACTAATTTAAAAGAGTAAGCTCCACAGGTGGTCCCTTAGGGAGGAACTCAGGATCTGATGATGGCATCCTGGTGAAATCGAGGGCATTCCTGAAAAAATGTATGGAAGCACAGAGTTTTTCTTGACTTTTTATCAAATGAGAGGGATTTTACCTATAAAAATCGTAACTTTATGATGATGAGCTGATGATGAAGAGCATCCCTAATGATGAACATTTTCAGCGATAACTCAAAAACAGTTTGTCCGATTTGGATAATTCTTTTTTGTTTGAAAGCGTAGTGTCATGGCAAGGAAGTCAGGATCTGATGAAGAGATTCTGGAGAAATCGAGGAAACTATTTAAAAAAATGGGCAAGCTTAGGGTTTCTATACACTTTGAAAAATGTTACTAGTGCTTAAATTGTAGTATAATCCAAGTAGTGCTCGCTCTGTGCAGAGTCAAAACTTAATCATACATAAATATACCCAACGATGAACGAGTGTTAGATTTCTTCTTCAACGGAAATAAGATTTCTTAAACGTAGCATTTCTGCTAAGGCTTGTTCATCGTGGGGTTTCGTCAACAGCTTTAAGTCAGTAGTAAATAAGAGACAATCGATTTTGACGCTGCTCAGGCGTTTCATTCGATAGCCTGTCATTAATAAGAGACAACCGATGTTGTCGTTGTTCTACAGTTCTTTGGACAAATTTCTTTGTACGTAATTACGCTTCCTAAGCCGTTTTTCACGGTCTTCGGACGACTCTCTAAGGCGTTGTGTTTAATTCCATTCTCAGCGTCCGTATTGCGGCTCAGGCGCTCATTTTTATACTTTCAGGCTCCTGTGCTCGACGCTTTCTCATGCGTGATGCATGTACAGATGGCCTCCCCATTATTTACCTAAAACTTGCTTCATCCACGAACCTAATTAGTATATTGTAATTGTACAACTAAAAAGCAAGAAATAAAATTATTTTTAAACAAAAAAGAAAACCGCCTTCAAAAACTCTCTAGAACTAAAAAGGATGAAATAATTTGTTATAATATTATGTGTACAAACTATATCCTACCCAAAAATATTTACAAGACCACAACAAAAGATATCAACGAAACTAACCTATGAATAACACTTATTTTAATTACTTACCTACCTTAGTTGATACTCTTCTAATACCTAACTAATATTATACCTAATTCCTACACAATTTCTTATTTTTTATGTAGCAATTGAAGTCGGTGCCTTAAAAACTAAATACTAATCAATCCAACCACAAACAATTACGCACGACCTACGTAGGTAACTAACCTAATAAACCTACAATTAGAATAATTATAAAATGAATGGAACCCGACAAGTTAAATCCTAAACACTACTATACTAAGGTATATTAAGTAAACAGAAATTTCAGGTGACATCAAATCAAAGCAATAACAAGTAACAATGAACGACCACGGACCAAGCAACTAACAATGAACGACCAAGCAACTAACAGACCGACAGAAAACATGTGAACAAAGCTTTATCCTTATATAGTTTTTAGTATAACACAACGATAGCGCGATCTAACTTTGCGTGTGGCGCCAATTCTTGAGTAATTTTGAAACTAAAATAATTGAAGGCATGGATGAGTTTAGGCACCGACTTCAAGTGCTACATAAAAAATAAGAAATTGTGTAGGAATTAGGTATAATATTAGTTAGGTATTAGAAGAGTATCAATAAAGGTAGGTAAGTACCTAATTAAAATAAGTGTTTATTCATAGGTTAGTTTCGTCGACATCTTTTGTTGTGGTCTTGAAAATATTTTTGGGTAGGATATATCCTAACTATAGTTTGTACACATAATATTATAACAAATTATTTCATCCTTTTTAGTTCTAGAGAGTTTTTGAAGGCGGTTTTCTTTTTTGTTTAAAAATAATTTTAAACCCTTGACACCAACCTGGGACAAAACCCGAAAAGAGCGATTTAAAAGACAACATAGGTCTCCCTGGGTACATCAATCTACATTCGCACTATATCTGCATTGTTAATCTTCCATCTGTCCCTCTTTCCACATGTCCAAATCAGCAGAGCATGCCCTTTCTCGTTTTAACACCAACACTGTCATTCAATCCCACTCTTTTTCAGATCTTACTGAATACTGTTACGAATGCGGTCAAACGACTCCGAAAAAGGAGGAGGCTTTCAGTTCGACTACAGATTTATTGTGTTACTGTTACGGGTCGAGCAACAAAAAGAAAATTGGATTTTTCTAATTTTCAAATAAAAAAATAGGCTTGCCACCATTGCCACAATATAACATTGTGGGACTTAGTGTCTTCAACTAGTCGTGGGTGCCCTGGTTGTGCCTTTGCCTACCTCTTCAGGGATAGGGGCGTGAAAATACTTTACTACTGTACTTACTGATACTTTACTGTTACGCTATTACTCGGCTAACAGCGAACCGACTTTGATGGTTCTTTTGTAGAAAGATACGTTATGAGTGGTATTAGTTAGTTTCATTATGATCCCATTAGTGTTTTTTGAGTATTACTTAATAGTCCATAGGTTTCACTTACATTGTATCAGTGTGTAACTCAAAAACCACTAGTAGGATTTTTATAAAATTCATGCGGGACCATTCGACATAACTTGCTATATTTCAAGAAAAGGATTATAAAATAGCGACGTGGTTATGAAACAGTTGGTTTCGGTTTTTGCAGTATTATGGAGCTTCAATATCCGTAGAATAAAAATATCTTAAATGATCTTAAATAAGGTCATACTGTCCATGTTTTACGGCAACTGAACAACGAATACGACGAATGGTGCATGGTATTTATTAATACCTCTAATAATGCATAATTAATGCATTTTCGCGCCAGTGACGGCGAACAAGCATTTTCTCACGAACCGTCGATTCTCGACGGACTATTAAACAGAAGAAAGAATTTACATGAATAATGAATTGTTTTCTCATTCTAAGGCTGACGTGGAAGGAGATGGCTTGCGAATAAATAGTACTTATACCTAATTATTTAGAAAAAAAAGCATCTTCACGCCCTTGTCCCCGAAGAGGTAGGTAGAGGCACAACCAGGGCACCCACTACTAGCCGAAGACACTAAGTCCCACAATGTGATAGGTAGCAAGCCTATCGCCACTACTAGCCGAAGACACTAAGCCCCACAATGTGATAGGTAGCAAGCCTATCGCCACTACTAGCCGAAGACACTAAGCCCCACAATGTGATAGGTAGCAAGCCTTTCGCCAACCGGACACATTCCTAATCCCGAGCAACATTTTTTTTTTAGAAAATTGGAAAAACCCAAATTTTCTTTTTGTTGCCCGACCCGGGAATCGAACTTGGGACTTCATGTAGTCAAGTCTAACAACCGAACCGCTAGACCACAGAGGCGATTATTTAGAACTAACTATATACAATGATAACAATTGAAAGTAAAACTTATCAATTTTATTTCCATTGTGATGTTATCAGAAGTGTGATATCACCAATTAGTTATTCAGTTTTTTTATGATACTTATTCGAAGGCAAAGAAACAGAAGGATTTCCTGATCCGTCTAGAAACACCAAAGGTAGTCAAGTTGTCAACCTGAGACTGGAATTTTAGAAAGTTTACCAGCTACCTAATCCTGCGAACCGGAATACCTAGTCAGATGTAACTGTGTTATTAGTGTGAAGATACCTACTTACTTTTTAAAAATATTTCGTATTCTAATAAATTTATGATAATAGACACAATGTGTGTTACCATCAAACCTAAAATTATTTTACAACTTTTCCCCGTGTTTTGCAAAATAGACCATCTGCCTTCCTGCCAGGCAGCTCGTAAAAGGCGAGCACAGACTTACCGTCACTAACACCGTGACATCCTACTAGGTGGTAGTCTTTTGCAGCGACTCGCCCGGATTAGTACCAACGCCTTTCCTATTTCTCTCGCCATAACCTCAATGCTTCCTGTTGACGTATTCCGGTTCAGAGGGTAAGGTAACCGGTAAACTTACTTTTGCTCATGGTCTAATATCCTTGCCTCTGGTTGGCAACACACTTTTTCGTGGCGTAAATTTCTTACCATCAGGAAATCCGTCTACTTGTTTGCCTTTCTATATAACATCAAAAAATTATCTTTTATGTGGAGATGTTTATTACATGTACTAAACACACTCTGAAAATTTGAACACCTACTTTTGAAGGACCATAAATAGTTAGTAGAGATCCTAAAATTAACGTTTCACTGTACATAAATTAATCTATGCAAACTTCCAATTTTCTAAAGAAGCTGTACAAACTTCTAATTTTATAAAGAAACCTTTATATTCTATGTAAATACCATCAATTTTGTCGTCTCTATAAAGACAGACTTGATTCTGAACACGCGAGATCTGCATTCATCAAGTGGAATCTGAAGAGAAGAGTGAATAAACAACAATAAGTTCTGGGTGTCTAAACTTCGTAACCTTTGCAGCTGCCAGTTTCAGATTCAGGGTGGTGATTATGTATCTCAGTTTTTTTTCTTTTCTTTCTGTAGGTTTTGGCCTATACGTTAGTATTTTGCCATTAGTCAAGTAGATATTTGCATCAAATGTTAATTCAATTTTAATCAATTATAATTAGTCATCAGTCATAAGTAGTTAGTAAGTCATGTCAAGCCTCATGGCCTCATTATTCAAGCTCATGTAATAAGATTTGGCGGCAACGAGGAAATACAAGATACGCTAATTTCTTCATGATTATTTTATTTGTGCACTTTCATTGAACAAAGTTGTAAAAATGCCACCAAAATTGACTAATTTCACTTAATATCAACACGAAATTCAATAATTATGAAAAAAATACATCTTCATTCACGATGGAGCCAAAACTCCGTGGTGACTCCGTGTATGTCAGTTGCCAACTCAATATGTGAAAGTGTAAATCAAATAGCTGTCAAATGACGTGTTTTATGTTTGCTAACTCCAGTGACCAATAGAAATACAATAGAGATAGCAAAAACAAATGACGTCATTTGACAGCTATTTGATGTACACTTTTCCATTTAGAGTTGGCAACAGAGATACCTAATCAGCACCCTGATTTACGTTCTGTGTAAGTTACTTTCATGAAACTTGGCTGTAAATTTATTACAAGTGTTTGCAGGCTTCAAGTTAAAGAGAAACATTGATAATTGAAAGTTATGGCTGTAAATATTTTCTGTTTCCCACGTTTTCTCTTGTATGAATAAGTAATTGTGTCATATAATACACCATATTGTATTATTAATTAATGCGTAGGCTGATTGTAAAGAAATATATTTAAATTATTAACTATTTTGTTACGACTGTAAACGATAAGTCAATATTGTTGTAACTTTCAAATCAACTTAAATTTTCATTTTGTAATTGACTTTAAAAAAAAGAAAATGTTATATTTTCGACTCCTATATTTTTTATATATTAAGGTCGATTTTTCCGTCATTTTTGAAATAAAAAAAAGTATCTTCACGCCCATATCCCCGAATATTTTCTTTTTGTTGGCCGACCCGGGATTCGAACCCGAGACCTCATGCAGTCAAGTCCAACACCCGGACCTCTCGACCACACAGGCGATTTCATTTATGAAATTATTATAAAAACATTTTAAATTTGAAGGAGCGCACTTTCAAGGCGATCTCTTTGCCATCAATTTTGTCCTGACAAATATGGGAGCTATTATGAGGAAAGTACTCATATTTTGTGTCATCGGAGTCGTTCTTTTTCAGTTTGGTTTTACTGCAATAAAGTTATTATTATTTTGTGTTTGATGTAGGCAGAGTTCCCCTTGTTGGTCCGGGCTCCTTTGTAGGATTAATAACGTCATGACGTGTTCCGGTTCGGAGGGTAAGTTAGCCGGTAAACTTACTTTTGCTCGAGGCCTAACATTCCGACCTCAGGTTGACAACGCACCTTTGGTGTCTCTAGGCGGCGTGAATTTCTTACCATCAGGAAATCTGTCTGCTTGTTTGCCTTCCTATAACATAAAAAAAATCCACAGTTAGCCGAAGGTACTATTTAGTCCCATTATCGGTAAAAGGCAAATTGATCACTTACTAATTATATTAATAATGATCTATTTTATACATGTAGGACAACAAGATGGTCTGATGATATATGATTTATTACATATGTATACAGCCATTAATATTTCAATATGTTTTATGTAATAGCACAGCGACCAAACACTCGGGTCTGCTGATATTCGGAGAAAACCGCGGCCTATCCACAACGTAATAAAATACAAGATGCATGGCTGTAACGTAAATAAAGCATAAAACTGGTCCCCACCGACCGCAGTCGCATTTGCAGGCTGGTGACGTTATGACTCATAGGACGACATACATACGTTGACATACATTTATAGGACGACATACATTTATGCAAGTAAATATTAGAATTTTGCAGTTATACTTAAAATGCATTAAGAAACCTTAATATTAAAATTAAAGTTTAGTATGTTAAAATTTTGCCGGTCCTTTCAAAGTAACCCTGTATACAATATATATTTGTAAGTCGGAGTCCTGCGGCCAGAGTGTTAGCCCTAATATCAAATGTGTGAGTTTCCTGACGCGCTCTAGACAAGAACATATCACTGTCCTTATGGCAGCTGGAATAGGTAAGGTGGTGAAATCCTACTCAGGCAAATTGCACAGTACTCTAACATCAATAGTTTAGTCGGTAATGATACATGTAACATAAATGATCACCTTCTACGACCTGTTAAGCTGAAATATTCTACATGGGATCCCCATAGCAATACGGGATGAGCTCAATGTTACTTCACCCCGTTTTGCCCCATGTTGGTCCGGGCTCCTTTGAAGAATAGACCATAAGCCTTCCTGCCAGGCAGCTCGTAAAAGGCGAGCGAAGACTTACTGTCACTAACACCATGACACCTGACTAGGTGGTAGAGTTTCGCAGACTCACCCGGATTGGTAACACCGCCTTACCTATTCCTGCCCCCATAACGTGTTCCGGTTCGGAGGGTAAAGTAGCCCGTAAATTTACTTTTGCTCAAGGCCTAACATCACGGCTTCAGGTTGGTAACGCATTATTACCAACTTTGGTGTCTCTAAGCGGCGGAAATTTCTTACCATCAGGAAATTAGTCTGCTTGTTGCCTTCCAATATCATAAAAAAAACAATTTTTGACAAAATGGATTATTGAAAGTTGTCGCATCAGGTAGATATCATCTCATACCGCAACTTTTACATTGCATATATCGTCCCGGAACAATTTTCTCCAATGACGAATTTTTGACCATACGGCCTGTTCATCGCCTTTTCATCCTTTTTCCATGGACCTATCCTCACTGCGGATTACACCAATCCTGACTTATCTACTTTATAAGCAGTATAACCTTATTA
>NJDD01001507.1:123351-133406 GCA_002245505.1 Calephelis nemesis | reverse complement strand
ACCTTCGGAAATTAACGGTTGTATTTCCAATTTTTCTACATACGCTTAATATGGCCTCAACTGGTAATCTACCTTAACCTTTAATTAAACGGATAGCTGAGAAATATTTGACGTTAAAGAAAAAAAGTATCTTCAGTCCCATACCCCAGAAGAGGTAGACAGAAGCACAACCAGAGCACCCACGACTAGCTAAAGACGCTAATTCCCACAATGATAGGTAGCAAGCCTATCGCCAACCGGGCACATATCCAATCACGAGCAATGGTTTTTTTATTAGAAAATTGGAAAATCCAAATTTTCTTTTTTTTACTCGAACCGAGGTTCGAACCCGGGATCTCATGCAGTCAAGTACAACACCTGAACCGCTACACCGCAAGGAAATATGGGTATGGGTAGTTGGGAATGTCCCTTACACATATCTTGACGGTAAGTCCTTTGAGGGGTAGGCGGTGAGTATCGAGTGGAACGATCCTTGCAAAGCTGTATGTAACAGTGCTTCTTATTCAATATTCTTTTCATACAAACACGCCGGTTTTAGATAAAATCCTAGCGATTTGGTCGTGAAATATCGAAACGTTTTCCCGGGTTCCAACATCCATCCGCATTCCCATTGAATATATGTTTTGTTCTACACCGTTATCGTCTCTTTCAAACACTTTTCACATTTTTAATCGTAATCTATATAATATGAATACGTGATGCCAAAACTTTGGACCCCTTTTTACGAAAATTTCGAGGAGCATAAAATTTGGAACACTTATAGTTTATGCGTAGGAGAAGTGCCGAACGGTAATATTTTTCAATAATAGTGCTTATAAAGTACATTAAATCAATAAATGAGACCCACACTACCATGCATTTGAGACACACAAAAAAATATCAGTATCTTCAACATCAATATGTTGACAATAAAAGATCACAGATAGCGCCCTAACTATTCAGGAAACAAAGTAGTTGGTCTTGAGAAATGAAGATGGCGTTCTTATCAACTGGATATTAAAATTTGGATATTAAAATGGTCGAATTTCGACCAATGGGCTACCACTAGTATTAATACGTGTAAATACGTGAAGCAAAAGCTTTGGATCCTGGATTGCTTTTGGAAAGATTTTCACGAAAATTGAGCGGACGGAGGAGTATTAAATTTAGTACACTTATAGCTTATGTGTAGGAAGAGGGCAGAACGTTAACATTTTTTCAATAATAATGCTTATTGCAATTTGCATTAGATCAAAAAGAAACAATAACCATGTGTTTCACACACACAAACAAATATATTAATGATCACGATAAAAGATCATAGATGGCACACAAACTATATTTATATAGTTTGGAAATAAAGTAGTAAGTCTTGATAAATGAAGATGGCGTTCATATCAAAAAGATATTAAAATTATTATGATCTGGAATTTCGACCAATAGGCGACTAATAGTATGAATAATATTTCGAGTATTTATTTGTCAAACGTGAACGTTATAGTGGCAGGAATAGGTAAGGTAGTGGATCTCTAACCGGAAAAATTGCTGCATAGCACTCCAGCACCAGCAATTTTATTGCTAATAATCTATATTTTAACCAGTGCTCACCTCTTACGAGCTGCCAGGCAGTGAGACAGATGGTCTATTCTACTTAGTGGACCCGGACCAACACGGGGCCCGGAGGTCTGTTGCTTATTCTACATTTCTATAGTGTAAAGTGTTATATATACTGCAATTGGTTTTAGTTAAATTCGCAAATAAAAGTTACATTATTTATTCAACAGGCTATTACACTATAAGTACAACGATATCAATTGAATATTGCCAGCTTTATATCAGAGCCTTTTTGTCATATAATTAATTTATAATGGTTAGAAGGATCGTATAAGATCATATAAAAAGTCTGTTGTTAAGCCACTAGTAAAAAAAGTGGACACACGTGATATGAAAAGTAATACTTTTTGAAAAAATGATTTATCATAAACTTTACAGTTATTTGTATTAATTTACTTCTTAAAAATAAATCAGTGTGAATTTAGAGAAACGTATTTCTTAGTAACAAAAAGTATCCACTTTCTGTATTATATAGGTATATAGGTTATAGGTATAGCATCTGATTTTTGTATTCCATACATTTTTTAACAAAATTTGAAAGGAATGGCATTAGACGTAAACCATTAGATTGGTTTCAAAGCTATTTATAAAATAGAAACATAAATGATCTACTTGGTGCTATTAATCATAATATTTTATTGGCTAATGAGTAGCTAACCTTCTCGTCACGTGCTGGAATAGAATATATTAGATCTGTAGAAAAAACGACTAAAACTTTAAACAAAGAGGCAAAATATTTACATGATAATAAATTAGTTAAATTTCAAACATTAGAGAGATTAAAAAATAGATTGAAGTTACATATCTAAAGAAAATTTAGATTTTACAAAAATCTTAGGAAATAGAATTTATAAATGTAATTGGGAATCGCATATTGCAATTACCAATTTTATTTGCAATTTATTTGCAAGTATATTGATAGGTGTGTACATATATGTATTAAGAAGAATAAGAGAAGTAGCAGGCTTGGATGCGTCTCTGTTAGCTTATAGCGGGTTTCTTATTTTCTATTTTGCTGGTGTTCCTATTTGGGTAAATTCTGAAGATTTAATTAGGATGTTTAGATTATAAAAGAAGTATATACGAGCAATATTTATTATACGATATCATACAAGACGAGTATTACCACTTATATTTCTGTAAACCACTTTTAAGTAACACTCAAAATTGTATCTTTAAGGTGTTTGTGTATCTTGGTTGTATGTATATTTGTAAAAGACAATGTTTAATTGTTTAAAACAAATGCTGAATTATTATACGTAACCAAACATTTACAAAATAAATATTGCCTGTTCAATCGTATATAGTGACAACCAACCACATGTTTACAATAATTATTAAGTAACTTAATATAATTAAAGATATCTTGGTTGCCGAAGAGTTCTTTTCTTGTCCTCTCTGGTTTGGAAATGGTGCTAGTACATACAAGGTAGATAGAGAAAGGTCCTGGTTGCTGGAAAATTTGTTATACCGTTTTTTTCTTGACTAACTAGATTTGGAAACGGTAGTAGTTGACGGTAGACATGGTTAAATTTAATTTTATTTGACTGATTTTTAGTAATTCGTAATGAAACTCGTAATAAAGATATTTTAATTGCTTAAAAGTAAAAACATATGTAACTTAATAAATTTTTTAAATAACTCAAATTTGCATATAAAGTAAAATGTGGTAGAATATTTTTTCTTTGTTTATTTTTATGACTTTGATACCAAAAGTGGTATTGGTGCATTGCCAACCTGAGAACGGGATGTTATTTAAATGTACCTAAAAAATGTGTAAATGTAGATAAGGCGGTGGCACCAATACCAGCTTTGGTGTCACTAGGCGGTGTGAATTTCTTACCATCAGAAAATCCGTCTGCTTGTTTGCCTTCCATTATCATAAAGAAATATTAAAAAATACTGTCTGTATATATCTATATTATAATCTAGATTGTTGTCGTTTATTACCAGTTCCTTTTTACCAAATTCCTTATGATATCACTTTAACTAAAAAGCTTTCGAATGAAGAAATCGAACTTGTTCTTATAGGTATCCATTCCGAACCGTTTCTCAAAATTTGGCTGGTGTTTTAGATCTTACCCTGTATATTTACGTCTTCAAAAAATACCTACATCTGCTTGTTTGCTTGCGGAGTCCAAAACAATATTGTATTACTTTCACTTTACAATTGTTGCTATGATTTTTACATCAAAAAAATGTGTTTTTCATAGTATCCGTATTATATAGTAATTTTTTTTTAAATGTGCTGAAATGCTGAAATATCTCTGACACCGCTGACTACCTGTACGTCTTCTAACTAATTTTTGACATTAATGAAGATCTACAGAGTACCTAACTTTCAGATTTTTCACTATCTCATAAGTATTAAAAGTTAGAAGGGGTAGGACATATATTTTATCACTTAGGAAGTAAATAAGAAGTATGATTTTCCCCGTGTTGGTCCGGACTCCATAACAGAATAGACCATCTACTAGCCTTCCTACCAGGCAGCTCGTAAAAGGCGAGCATAGGCTTATCGTCACTAACACCGTGACATCCTACTAGGTTGTAGAGTTAGCGATTTGCCTGGATTGGTACCACCGCCTTAGCTATTCCTGCCGCCATAACGTCATGACGTGTTCCGGTTTAGAGGGTAAACTTACTTTTGCTCGAGGCCTAAGTCCTAACATCCCGGTCTCAGGTTGGCAACGCACCGTTACCACCTTCGGTGTCTTTAGGCAGCGTGAATTTTTCACCATCAGGAAATCCGTCTGCTTGTTTGCCTTCCAATATCATAAAAAAAATGAAAGGAAAATGGTTTTAGAAATCATTTTTAACTATAACTAGCACTCTTGTCTACGTTGAACGAAACAAAATAGTTTCAATTCTACGTATTAAGTATTGCTGTTTTTTTAATTTTGTAAATCGTAAAGCCGTAATAGTTTGGGAATAAAACATAAAAATATATACAAAAAGCGTATTTGTTTATTTACAAAAAGTTTTCCCCGTGTTGGTACGGGTTCCTTTGTAGAATAGACCATCTGCCTTCCTGTGCCAGGCAGCTCGTAAAAGGCGAGCATAGGCTTGCCGTCACTAACACCGTGATATCTGACTAGGTGGTAGAGTTTCGCAGCGACTCACCTGGATTGGTACCACCGCCTTACCTATTCCTGCCTCCATAACGTCATGACGTGTTTCGGTTCGGTGGGCAAGGTAGCCGGTAAACTTACTTTTGCTCGAGGCCTAACATCCCCGCCTCTGGTTGGCAACACACCATTACCACCTTTGGTGTCTTTAGGCGGCGGGAATTTCTTACCATCAGGAAAAAAAAGTGTATTTAAAGGTTAAAGTACATAAATACATACAAACACCATATTTGTATGTTTACGAGGGGCCAATCCGCGTCCGACGTGAGGTGGTCACACTATTTAGTGTATTGCTAATGCCATTGCAGTAAATGATCACGTAGAATAAGTTATTTTAATGTGAAGGCAGATTGCTGCACCATCCTTGACGTAACATTTGATAGGAGTTGTCAAGCTGTTGCGACGGCGATTAAAGCATTAATCAAAGAGTTTCACAACGTTATAGGTGAGTTTCCATTTAAAGATTATGTGCACATACCAATTACGTTCCTCAAAGGATGATAATTTAAACAATTGTTGTTTCTTCTTATGGTTTCCAAGTGAATAAAAGTATAATTGCTTATCATAATATTAAGACGTGAAGTAAAACTTTGGACCCCTTTTTACCAAAATTGCGAAGACAGAGGAGCATAAAATTTGGCACACTTATAGTTTATGTGTAGAAGTGCAGAACGCTAATATTTTTCAATAATAATGCTTATAGAGTACACTAAATCAATAAATAAAACATTACACATACTACCATGCATTTGACACACACAAACAAATATATTGATGATAAGGATAAAAGATCACAGATGACGCACTAGCTATTCAGGAAACAAAGTAGTTAGTCTTGAGAAATAAAGATGGCGTTCTTATCAACAAGATATTAAAATTTATTATTGTCGAATTTCGACCAACGGGCGACCACTAGTAATAAATTATTCCATACTCGCTAAGATATTAAAATACAAAATTATGTATAATCAGAATGATTACTGTACATCATTGTAACTTAAATAAAATTATTTTTATGTGATGAATCAGCCAATGAGCCAACATGCCACCTGATGGAAAGCGATCACTCTCTGATCATCTGACACAAGATCACTGTTACCTAAGGACATCTGCGACATAAGTTGAGTTACTGAACTGATGCGTTGCCGGCTTTTAAAGAAGGCTTTGATACACCTTTTATAAGATACCATATCATATTTTTGGCAAAAAAAAACTGATTCAGGAAGTGAGTCCCAAAGTTCGATAGTACTGACTAAAAAGCTCCCAATAAACCGCACTGTCGAAGACTTCCAACTGTCCAAACGGTGTTTAGTGTGTCTCATAATGAGGGGGAAAGAAGGTAACGAGATGTATTTAGTGCTTGCAAATTAATTTACTTACATCTACAGACACTTAGTCAACATCTCAGGATATATCGACTGATAGATGTATCATAGTGGCAAAAATTTACGTGGTCGCCAATTTAATACGACGAATGGTCGCCCATTGGTCTAAATTTGACCATAATGAATTTTAATATCTTGTTGATAATAACGCCATCTTCTTTTTTCAAGACCTACTAACGACTTTGTTTCCAAACTTTTTAGTGCGCCATCTGTGATCTTTTATCGTTATCATCAATATATTTGTTTGTGTGTGTCAAATGCATGGTAATGTGGGTAATGTTTTATTTATTGATTTAATGTTTATGTTTATGTACTTTACAAGCATTATTATTGAAAAATATTAGCGTTTTGCACTTCTCCTACACATAAACTGTAAGTGTGCCAAATTTTATGCTACTGCGTCCGCGCAATTTTCGTAAAAAGGGATCCAAAGTTTTGGCATCACGTATTAATATATAGATAAATGTCATTGGTCGCTTTGGTTATGAGTTCACTTAATGAAGATAGCAGTAGATGAGGTCACAAATTTGACGCAAGAAAAATCATCAGAAACATACTATAAATACGTAACATTACCCATGAATATACTTTATGAACTGAAATACGAAATGCACATTTTAAAGTTACGTGTTTTGTGCAATGCGTAGCTAGATTGTGTAGAAAAGCCTAAACGTACGAAATTTTATTGTTTTTCTATAGAAATGGCGAAATAACCGTTAGTAAAAAAAACAACCTGTTTTTTTTAGTTACAAACTTACAGATTTTTGAGACACACATTTTTTTAATTTGGAATTAAGCATCTCCACGCCCATATCCCCGAAGTAGTATGCAGAGATACAACCAAGGCACCCACGACTAGCCGCAGACACCAAGTCCCACAATGTGATTAGTGGCAAACCTATCGCCAACAACGCACACATCCAATCCCGAGCAACATTTTTTTATTCGAAAATTGTAAAATCCACATTTTCTGTTTTGCTGCTCGACCCGGGAATCAAAACCGGGACCAATAGGCCACAGAGGCGATAACTTGGAATTAACTTTGCAAAATCGGTTCTAACCTTCATGGCTTATTTAAAACTTGTTGATTTGACTCGACTGAGATGGCTTCTCCGCTCTTGACGTCAGAATGACTGACTGTTTCAAAGGTGAATAATCTCAATTACCGTTGCGATACAAAACATTTCGGTAAAAGTAAATTCTAATTCTAAATTTACATTTTCTTTAATTTATAATCTATATACTAATACATGTTGCCAAAACTTTTGGACACCTTTTCATGAAAATTGCGCTGACGCAGGAGCTTAAAATTTGGCATACTTATAGTTTATGGGTAGGAAAAGCGCAGAACTCTAATATTTTTCAGTAATAATGCTTATAAAATCAATGAATAAAACATTACACCCACTACCATGCATTTGACCCACACAAACAAATATATTGATGATAACGATAAAATATCGCAGATGTAGCACAAAAAGTAGTTAGTCTTGAGAAAAGAAGATGGCGTTCTTATCAACTAGATATTAAAATGTATTAAAGTCGAATTTCGACCACATATCAGTGGTCTGATATGTATTTGTTAAACGACTCATCCCCATATTTATGTTTACCTGGTAATAATTTTGCCAAAGAAACTTCGATGGAAACATCAAATCAAAAGTAATTGAAGTCTGTTTATTGCCATTATTGGGATAAAACCTTTTATTCAAAATTTAAAAAAAAAATCAGTCAATTATTAATCAAAAACAAGTGTTAGTCGTGGTTAGGTAATTGGATTAGCCGATGGGTCGATAGCGGTTGGTTTAATTGTAGCGGGTGTTTGGCTGATGGACGCACGCCGCGGGGCTTCTCTGCGCGCGCGCCGACCAATATTATTGACTGCTCATATGCTGGACATGACCATTGATCTTTGTTTTAACCACCTTTGAGAAATGGAAAGTTAATTACCACGTAATTAATTTATTATTTGGGTCCAAGCTCCTCTTAAAAATCCAGTCCATAGCCACAAGAGCGTCGCCAGCCGACGGCCTAGATGGGGGCAAGTTGTATTTAGAAAAATATACATTGTAGGTTCAATCTGGAGCCTCGTGCCCTCGACTTTTTGACTTGCCTTGCATTTCGCTCTAAAAAATAGCAAACTAGTAGAAAAATTACTAGAATAATCGTTCAAGTCAAGTTAAATACATAAGACTGTTTGCTTTATATATTTTTTAGAATCTCTAGGGGAGGGCAGCTGCCCCTCTTGCCCCCCCCCCTTGGCGACGCCCTTGCATAGCTACAACTTTGGACATGACTCACAAGTACTACAGCCATATGCCTCAACTACTCAGTGCTGGGTAGTTGAAAAAATAGCAATTTTAATTTTGGTATTGGAATGAAAACATGCAGATGGATGTTCAGATAATATAAACTATCATCTACAGAGGGTAGAGATATTAATTGGACTATAAGATTACTCATTATAAATAAATAAATATCCCTGGATAATTTACACAAATTGAACCTAACCCCGAAGCAAATTAAATAAGCTTGTATTATGTCTGTTAGTCAACTTATAGTAATACATAGAAATACTTAAATTGATACCAGAATAAATTTATTAAACAGCCAGACCCGGAAATGCAGACATCTAAATGTTCATAACACAAATGCCTGCCCCCAAATTATATCATTAATTATTTTTCTTTCTTTTGTCAAGTATTACATTTACATACAAAAACTGCAGTTGAAGATAGGTAAGAGCATCAAACAGCGCATTAAGACCAAAGTAGCTGAGATAGGATAACACGACAAACGTTTTGTTATTATGGCGTTTATTGCGAAAGGTGTTTTGTTCTCTGCCGTGCGAAAGAATTACAACGGAAGTCAAGTTAAAGATAAATTTGCAGACCTTACAGTTTAATTCCTTACAGGTTAGTGGCAGATCTTCGATATCTCCGGTACTGAAGTTGATCAAGGCAACGTAATCATTTACAATCCGGATAAACATACTCGCCTGTATGCCCTTTTATATAAAAAGGTAATAATTGCCTACCAGGAGGCGTTGATAGGACATAAATAACCCATGAGCCTGTAACAGATATGTTTATCGACTACCTTCTTCTATTCCTCGCTCCACATCCACATTACCAACTTGTTACTATCTTTAGTTGATGTTATATTTTATAGTTTGGCTACTTCAAAGCGCTTACTTTTAAAAAAAATAGCTGTAAGTACACAGTCAATTTATTCGAATTTAGATGAATGTATGCTTTCTTCAAAGTATCTTCACGCCCATATCCCCGAAGAAGTAGGCACAGATACGACCAAGGCACCCACGACTAGCCGAAGACACTAAGTCCCACAATGTGATAGGTGGCAAGCCTATCGCCAACCGGGCACATTTCCATTCCCGACCAACATCTTGTAATTAGAAAATTGGAAAAAAACAATTTCCTATTTGTTGGCCGACCCGGGATTCGAACCCGGAACCTCACGCAGTCAAGCCCAGCACCCGGACCGCTAGACATCAGAGGCGATTAAATAATTTAAAAAATTTATGCTTTCTTCAAAATAATTTAAAAAATGAGTGATGTCAATCATCATGTTGTACAAATTCGAAGTTATGCGTGATTTTTTGTACATATCTGGACTTTCTGCCTTTTGTCATAAATAAAAAATATCACAGATACATAAATAAAAAAAGAGAAACATAAATTGGTAATGACTATTTTTCTGTAAGAGTCATAATTAAGGGGTGATATTTTCACGACTTATTGTCGAACAAAAATAAAGACCAGAAACTGTATTCATCATAGCAGTCTTAGTTTTATGCTAGCAACTTTTGTAAAATACAAAAAACTATAGTTTTTGTAACTGCACAAAATTGTAATGCTAAAAAAGTATATGCAAGGCAATGCATACTTCATCATCGGAAAGAAAAAAATATTATACCATGAAAAACTAA
>NJDD01001507.1:105463-121683 GCA_002245505.1 Calephelis nemesis | reverse complement strand
TGATGTTTTATAACAAAGAGACCGCCACTTTTGATAACTCGCAAAGTGTATTCGTGAAATGTTTGAGGAAATGGCGAGCATGGCACATTTGCAACTGTTTAAACACTATTATAATAGCACTTGTACTTAACACATACAATGAATATTAGTACTTACCGGGGAAAAGTAACATTTTTTTGGAAAATGTATATTAATGAGAGATAGCCACAGTTATAAACATCATACACCACGTTGTTATGGAAGCGTCCTCGTCGCTGTCCTGTGTCCGGCCAATTTTTTAATCCATTCAATATTATGATTGCGAAGGTTTGTATGTTTGTTACTCCTTCACGCAAAAGCTGCTAAACCGATTTAAAAGAAATTTTGGCACACACATAAGAAGGTGACGTGGATTAACACATAGATAGTTTTTATCCCGAATAGACGTCCGTGTAGAAGCATTAACCACGCGGGTACAACTAGTAACACATATGAATGAATGAATGAATGTATCTACCGATCACTTTATCCTTTGGAACGTGATATTGTCACCAGTGGTATGACCCGCGTTAACGGGTAAGAAAGGAATTAAATATTTCACCACGGGACTTCAATCCTCAGTAGCTCAAATGGTAAGAGCATTCGTCAGCTTCAGACGAAAGGTTACAGGTTCAAATCCTGTCACGGGCGAAATTTTTTCTGTCTTTAAAATTTATAGAAACCAGTTGTATTGTTGATAATCACCTGTTTCACCTTTTTCCGAGCTGCGAGGTAGGACAGCAGAGCTGCTCCGTTGATCCGGTCTTCTATGTCGAATAGGCCAGAGCCTATTAATAAACATCGACTAAAGTATTTCAAGTTTCAACCTGATATTATAATTTTTAATTCACTGTTATACAGGCTATATTTATATAAACATATAGGTCTTAAAATGCGAAAGGGCATGCACCGCTGGTTCGGTCATATGGAAATAATGACCAATGAAAGATTGACAAAGCAGATATATAATGCGAATCTGGATGGATGTAGGTACCCGGGGAGACCAAGGCTAACATTCCATGATTAGGTCAATTGGATATTATCCGAGGGTGGTGTCAAGAGTCTCCGAAACCGTCGTGTTTGTATGAAAAGGGTAATGAATGTGAAGGAAACCAGACAGGTTTGTCGGGATCATGAGGTCTGGCACTCGATACTTTCTGCCTACACCGTAAGGGAGTTGGCGTGAAGATATGTTTGTATGTATGTGTGGTATATCAACGTAACACTTGCTTTAATCCATTTTCATTAATAAACGGTTAGTGTTTTATGAATAGATAGAATGCAAATGTCACTTTAGGAGCATATACATGCTTAAGGCCCCATACTCAGTCAGCCAGAAGAGCCAATCACCGCGCTCCCCCGTTCCATGATTACTATGAACAAAGGCGCTCTAAAGTAAACATCTAAAACGACAAATCACTATTTTGGACACTATAAAAGTAATTTAAAAAAAAAAGTATAAAAACTGAAACACTTATCTTTTAGGTATAGTACTTATCTATGTTTATATTAAATCTGGTGTCGATATTTTCACAATTGAAGTAGACAGAAAGCAAAAGCTTTCAAAATAGGGTTAACTTTTTGATTTTTTTCTATCAAGCAAAGTGAAATGAATCGTGTTTTGGAAACACTAGTCTAGTAAAGCATAGTCATGTTAACCTTGTGTATTTTTGTCAGCAAGATCCATGATTGCTTTGTATGGAAAAAACGATAAACTGCTGACGTATTTTAGCGTATATGGCCCCTTAAGATCTCACCAGTTTGTTCCCACCGCTGAAGCGGAAGACGATAATCGGACAAAGCAAGCTTTAACTAGCATATAGTTTAAGACCTAGTCAGAGATATATTTTCCGCAGTCGATTGGATGTTTTTTTTTCTTTGCAACAACCCAAAGCAATGGCAATAATTAACTAATCTGCCACGAGGGTTCACGTGAGACAAAAATTTCATGTTGGTATGTGTATTTACAGTCCTATTTGAGTGTTTTACGCATATCTTGTACTTTCTAGATGTTATTAATAATAATGTTTGTCGCCGCTGTGGTCTAGTGGTTCATGTGTTGTACTTGGCTTCATGAGGTCCCGGGCTCGAATCCCGGATCGGGCAACAAAAAGAAAATGTGGTATTTCCAATTTTCTAAAAAAAATGTTGTTCGGGATTGGATATGTGCACGGTTGTCGATAGGCTTGCCCCCTATTACATTGCGGGACTTAGTGTTTTTGGCTAGTCGTGGGTACCCTGGTTGTGCCTCTGCCTACCTCTCCGGGGTATGGGGGTGAAGATACTTACTTGTTAACACAGAACCCTCCTCGTGCGAGTTAGTTTCGCACTTGTCCATTTCATTTATTGTGAGCAAAATACGAGTACAAGGAAACAATGTCACTATTTCACAAGACCAAAATACCGGAATGGCATTCTAGGTGATCAATAGTGCAGCATGACAAGTATCGTATTGGTATCGATATGAATGGAGGACTGGCGAATTTGGACATTTGACGGGGCATAGAGAATAGGTCTGATTAGGCAAGCGACGATGAATGTCAGGAGCGCCGCGGCCGCCGCAAGTGCTCGACAAAGGCTACGCCATCCGCCGACTATCCGTCGAGTATCGATCTCCGCGACCCTTCGAACCAACGCCGGGCCCAGCACAATGGCTCAGCTCTTTATTATGGCATCTCACATTGTTGTCATTGTTATTATTATGATTCTTTACCGCTTTTCATTGTCGACCGGCGTTGTGGCGGTGCTTTTTCACGGGCCGCGTTTAGTCTGGGCACTGGGACCGCGACGCTCGCACGCTTAGTCGCGAAAAACATGTTTTCCCCGCGGAAATTTTGTTAGTTTTATAGTTTTAATGTGACGTCACGTGACGGACGGCTATTGTAAAGTTCCAGAAACTTCTCGCCGGTCAGCTGACTGCGAACACAATACTTGTAAAGTTACGTGTTGAAAGTGAACTTTTAGAGGACGTTTAAGTACAGTATATAAATGTTTGACGTACAATTTATATAATGTAGGTAGGTCGTTAGCTGTATGTATGTATATAGGCTCATACAAGATATGGGCAGGATAAAACAGAGTAGCGACGGAGATCTCTAAGAACATGTTTCTACCGCGCCTCTGCAGTTGACCTTTCTGATTTCTTGTTCCCACTTTTTCGATTTTGCTAACTTTCGCATCTGTCGTTACATCCTTTCACAATTTTGAACTTCCTTGAAGGTCTTCACGGATACGTTAAGATCAAGCCTAATTAATTCTAAGTTAACAGTTATTTTTGTGAAATTGGAAAGATAACAAGCAATGTATATCTCCTATTGATAAGAAATTCTTGTCATATGTTAAAAATGATAATGGTGAGTTGTCAATCTTAATTGTTGCAACTTAATTACCTTAATTTATGGCAACATTCATCAAGATCATGCGCAGTTGAAAAATATTGAGTATTTTTAATGTAATTTATGTTTGAATCCAATAGCGTCATCTTATTTTTATCTAAAGTCATAGTATTTTTTTATTTATGTCCGATGACAGAGACATATTCTACCATTTAAAAGAGTAATTGTAGAGATTTACTATCATTGAATTACTTAGGAAGGTACATCCTGTAGACTAACACGTCATGTCAAGCTAAAAAGTAGGTATATTATGCGAAATAAATAAATTCAATTTTTCCCAATAGTATATTTCCGTAAGTCATAAAATTGTATCGCCTCTGTGGTCTAGTGATACGGTGTTTTAATGACTAGATGAGGTCCGGGGTTCGGTTTGTGTGTGCTTTTTTTTTTTTTTTTATACTGGCCCGGGATTGGATAAGTGCTCTGTTGTCAATAGCTTTACAAAATTTCATATTATGGTCCAAAAGTACTGGCTAATCGTGGGTACCCTAGTTTTACCTCTGCCTACAACTTCGAGGATACGGGAGTAAGGATATATACAAATAAATAAATAAATAATATTATGCAGTATGTAAGATTTTACTTTCTGTATTAAAATTTATATAGATTTGGTAACTATACATATAATAAATCTGTAGAAGGGTCAATTCTGTACATTGAAAATATTGAAAAAATAAATGGCAGGGGGTGTCACTGGATCGATACCAAACCCAAATGTGTGATTAAATTTTTTTTGTCTGTCTGTCTGTTGAGGCTTCATCACGGAATCGCAGGTGGAAGCTAGTCTGTGATAAAAGGGCTCAGTAATCTCAGTTAAAGTTAATAGGTAGGTTAAATATATTTTTTTTCCTTCAATCCATTTTGGATGTCTTGCGGGATGACTTTTTAAAAAACATTGCCCATGTTTGAAGTCGGGTATTGAACTAAATCATATCAAATTTCATTAAATGGTATAGGGTAGTTTAGCAGTGATAGATATAAACACAGACTTTCGTATTAATAGTATTGATTTTTAGGTACACTTCATTGTATTGAACTGTTATATTTATTAACAATATCTCGGCCGCGGCTTCTCCTCTAAGCAGATTTATACAATCACAAACTTTATTAAGTTTATTTTTTCCACTCTAATTCGGTAATTCAACTGATTTTGTTGAAACATAGCTAATTTCAAACTCTTTTCATATTGGTGTTTTCCGTGTACAAAGATTAATACACGTGTAGTCGAAGCTTAGTTGTGTGTATGAAATGGCCCTATATTTTAACTGACTTCGAATAAAAGTAAGAGTTCGAATTCTACTTAATTCTACTTTACACTTCGGAAGGGTTAGACGCCTACATTTATTTAAGATTGTTAGTCGGTTTATCTTATTCATATAACGTCGTGACGTATTCCGGTTCGGAGGGTAAGGTAGCCGGTCATCTTACTTTTGCTCGAAGCCTAACATCTCGACCTCAGGTAGCGCACCATTACCACGTTTGGTGCCTGTAGGCGGCGTCCGCAATCCGTCTGCTTGTTTGCCTTCCGATATCATAAAAAATCCATCATTTATGAACACAATAGAAAACAACCTGTTTTTTATAAAAAAGTGAAGATTCTTTTTTACTTAAAAGGAGTTCATCAGAGTCCTTCCCCATTGTCATCAAGTCTGAAACTAATAATGAAATCTTAGGAAAATCGAGAAAAAAATGTGTACTTTAGACGGGTCATCTAGATAGGTCTAGAATAGAATTCAGTTCTTTGTAGTTGAAAAAAGTATCTTCACACCCATATCCCCGAAGAGGTAGGCAGAGGCACAACCAGGGCACACACGACTAGCCGTAGACACTAAGTCAAACAATGTGATAGGTGGCAAGCCTATTGCCAACCGGGCACATATCCAATCCCGAGCAACAATTTTTTTATTAGAAACTTGAAAAAAGCAATTTTTTTTCTTTTCTCCTACTAGTTTTTCAATTAGATAATAATTAAAATGCATATTATGAAATACATTATACAGTACAGAAAAAATACAATGAATGTTATAAAACTGTAAAAAACTGATTCTTTTACAGTTTTATAACATTCGTTACCGCGTCTGTGGTCTAGCGATTCAGTTGTTGGACTTGACTGCATGAGGTCCCGGGTCCGAATCCCGGGCCGGGCAACCAAAAATATTGGGTTTTTCCAATTTCCTAATAAAAAAAATGTTACTTACTTATAACATTCATTACAGTTTTAGAACTATGCCTGATCAACGGAGACTGCACAAAACTTCTCGTGTAGGATTTAAATTCTTGGTTTTAAAGTCATATTTTCTTTAAAAAAATATGAATAGCAATGGCCTATTTTATTTTGACCAAGTTTAACCAAGTTTTGGTCAAGTATAAGATAAGAATCCCTAAGAAAAATTTCAGGGTAATTTCATTATCTTATTTCTTTTTTATCACAGGATGTCTTTGTTGTACAGTATAAGTTACTATAATGCTAATAGCCAGACAGTATATAGATGTACATGTATATTATAAATGACAATTTAGCAGAAATGGCCACATAGGAAAGGTGGGACAGTCCAGCGTCCATTACTATTTAATTTGCGGCCGGCTCGCATCCAAGATAGGCCTGATGAGACGGAGACAGCGGCCGGAAGCTCCCTCCCACTGGCTCGTGTCACTCCCCCTGGACATAGATAATGTACGTGGCAGATCTATTCAAGTGTAACATCTTGGTGTTAAGTATTTTGGGCCCGCCTTATCTTTATAGTGGAAAATGTTTACATCACTAGTATATTTATATCCATAGGTAGTGTATCTACTTATAATAAAACTGTAAAAGCTTACTACTAACTAATTCTGTACCATAGAGATATTTAAAAGAAATAGTCGCAGAGCCTTTACCATGAGTTTGTATAGATTACGTTCAGTAAGTTACGTGTCGAAATCTATGACACTTTTGGTCTAAAAATGTGTTTCTCTTAGTTACCAATAGGAGGCACTGTTCAAAGTTTTCATACAAATAATTTACAGAGACGGTAGCGAGTATAGTAAACTTGACAGGCCGTAAACTCATGGTAAGGGCTCAGGCTACTAAAAAGTGACAACAGTACATATCTTTAGTCGTCTTGGGTTTGATGTCTGTGGGTTTGATGTCTTGTTCACACCGAACCTACTGAACCAATTATAACGAAATTTGCCATTTTTGGAAAATATGTATTTCCAACAAGCTTACAAAATATTTTTTATCACACTCATTAAAGGGGTTCTCGTAGGAGTAACATTAATGTGAAAATGTAAATTGGGCTTATTTGGGAAAAATAAGTGTACAGATTATCCGGTAGTATTTTCCAAGTTATAAATTTTGTAGTTTAGAAATTACAGACATAGAAAAACTTAAAGAATAATTTGAATGTATGTACAGGTCATCTTACATATTATACATACATATCTTCACGCCAAAGTCTGCAAAAATGGTCGCAAAAATGGTGAAAGATTGAAAAAACAAATTATTTGAATGAATGTCCATGTAATGTCACTTAGCTATATAAGACCTACTGTGACGTTAACTAATTAAAGTTACATTTAACTTAAGTACTTCTAGTGCTTTAATTAAGTTTTTACATTATCAAAAAAGTTTTTTTTTAATTTGTAAAGAGTATATTATAATATTATGTACTACTCTATATTTCTTTAGCTCTGTTGTATAGAGCTACGCGTGATACACTTGCAAGGAGAAATGGAAGATCTAACGTGTGCTCTCTCGTTTGGTTACAGTATAATCTCCTGCAATATTGACCGTTTGCCCTAAGCTAATATATTGATGACTTTTTAATCCTTTTAAGTCTAAGAAATAATACTCATCAGAAATGAAATAGACTAGTTTACCAAAATTAGGTATCATAGCCTGTGGTTTGATAAAATATTAAAACTATATGATCAAAACCTGAAACATTACCGAAACTGTTATAAACAGCGTACATTCACAAATAACATATACAATCTACACGAGAAAAACTCTTTCTCCACGACTCGGCCGGATTGGTACCACCGTATTACCTGCCACCATAATGTCAGCGTTTGCCGTTAACTTATTCCAGTTCGGAGGGTAAGGTAGCCGGTAAATTTACTTTTGCTCGAGGCCTGATATCCCGATCTCAGGTTGGCAATGCACCATATCCACTTTTGGTGCCTCAAGATGACGTGAACTTCTTACCATCAGGAAATCCGTATGCTTGTTTGCCTTCCAATATCATAAAAAAATTTCGAGATGTTTTTAACACAAATGTCTGCTCCTATCTTCACGTGAGAGTTTGGAAAATATAGTCAACAGGTTAATAAAAAACAAAAAAACATACATATCTATTAATACCGCTGTTTTTTATTTACTGTCGTATTGTGGAATTTCATTTAAATTATTTTATTGTTGCAGTGCATCTTTAAGAAATGTATCTTCACGCCCGTACCCTTGAAGAAGTAGGCAAATGTTCAACCGAGACACCCACTACACAGCGAGCCGAAGACACTAAATCCCACAATATGATAGGTGGCAAACGCATCGCCAACCGGTCACATATCCAATTTCGCTAAAGTTCTTTTAATTCGAAAATCGATAAAACTCACTGTTTTTTTTCCCCCGACAAATATTTGTCTTTTTGTTATGAGCATCTCTAAATGTTTGTAAGTCTGTTGCACCAAGGGAGACGTCACCCCCTCGCAAGGAGAGGTCTTACGTATGCGGTCTTGTTTGTGTCCAGTCCACTCCTGTGCAGCCTAATATTGACCTCCATTACCCTATGCTTCTCCCAAGATATATCACTTGTTCGCAAATGACGTTTTTATCCAGATTTTTTTTTTATTTTAGGATTCGAAAGGAGTTTCTAAGGTGGTTCTTGTATGAATAAGTTTACTTCCTAGCGTTCAAACCAGAACTAGCTATACCAATTAGTCATGAACTCTGTATTTTTGGCTTTTTAGCATTGGCTATAAGTATTTTGTTTGATCGCCTCGTTGGTCGAGTGGCTAGCGTACACGCCTAACTAAACCGATAAACCGCGAGGCTCGAGTTCGATTCCCGACGGGGGCAGGCATTTGTGTGATAAGCATTTGGATCTCTGCATTTCCGGGTCTGGATGTTTATTATATTTATTCTGGTATCTAATTAGGTATTTTAATGTATTATTATCGTTGACTAACAACTATAACACAAGCATATAATTTGCATACTTTGAGATAAGATTCAATTTGTGTCACTTGTCTATAGATATTTATTTATTTATTTATTTTGTGCTTTAATCCCTACAAAATAATTACTATGAGGATAAGAATAGATTTGAAATAACAACAAATTCGGTATTATTAATTTTTAACGATTTTCAAAGAATATGAACATTTTAAGTAGATGAGTTAATTGTTTTTAAGGTGGATTGTGTATACTCTACCAATATATAAATGACTTAGATTTAGTCAATATATAAATGACTCATTGAAAATGTATAGATATGATGAACAGATGAAAGATAATGTGAAATTCATTCAGATTATTTTTTTCAAAGATTTATGGCACTTGGTTCTGGGCGCTCTCTGCCCACTGCACGAAGGACTTGGCGTTAATATGTACAGGTAAGTATATATAAAAAAGTATGTCCACGCCCATATCCCTAAAGAGGTAGAAGAAGCACAATCAGGGCACCCACGACTAGCCGAAGCCGCTAAGTCCAACAATGTGGTAGTGTGGTAACAAGGTAGTGAGCCGGTATATATTATTTTTTGTGCAGTACGACAACTGCTACCTGCTAACTATATAACAAGAATCACTAAATATAACATTAAATAATTCCTGCTAAAATGTTACGAATAATTAAAATTGAAAATTAATTTGACGATTCCCGCCAACAATACACGGCAGCCATATTGCGGTGTCGCATCACCTCAGTGTTGCCAGGCGTGATAATTATTAATTTGCAGCGACACTCGCGCCACTCGCGGTTATCATTAGTGACACCTCGCGCCAATTAGGACGCCCAGAGTGTTTGATGCTCGTTTTTTATTTAACATCAGCTATTATTGAATACTCCCAACTTGCTGTTAGTAGTGGTTTCATTTGTACGGAGGTGTTGAGGATTTTAAATTTAATTCCAATCGATTTTATAGCTCTTTTTCAGTGTAGTACAATTTTATTGTCATTCAAGTCAGAGGTATTACTTCAAAATCGGGATTAATATCCGTGCACTTAATATGTTGAACTATAACTTTGCTGTCTTAGTAGTTTGGCTTTTACTATTTGCTTTTAGCCAGTGGATATCGTGCCTACAGTTAGTAAAAGTATAATTATTTGCTTAATTAGTAGCGGCGGTTCAAACCAAACAACTCCTCAGAACATTTGCCATGATAGATACGGTAGAAAACACTTCTGGTATCCGAAACTTTTATTTCAATATTACGTCGTCTAAGCATACAATAATTGAAGATTTTTATGACTTTTCTGGGATTCCCCATTCAAATCCAGAATTGGTGGTATTTCGACCTCGTCGAAAGTATACTATTTCAAATTTACAAAAATGAAATAGGTATATAAATGATGAAGGTATTGATTCACACACAAAACTGTTATCACCTTACTTCATTTTTTAAAGTCGGTTAAAAATTGGATACTTGGATCTTGAAAATCGAAATCGAATCTTTAAATGATTTTTTCTGGAAAGAAAATATATTTAATTGCGGAATATGCGTTTTGAAGTTGTTACAAAATTATTTAAGATTTTCAACATATTCTACCACATTGTGGTGTGCAAATAATTTAATATTTTTAAATGTGATTATTTAATTATGTACACCATTTTTTAATGTTAATACTAAAATAGTTTTATACTTATTACAATTTTAAATTACAAACAATTTTAAAATGTAAATAAATTTAACCCTATCTACCGTAAACTACCATCTAAAAGACAGGGTGATTAAAAAGGAAAATATTATGTTATATAGGATACATGGTAGAAAAAAAGAGATTTTTTATAAGATTATAATAAACTTTAACCCAATATCTTTCATTTCTTATTAACATTTGAGAAAGGCCAGGGCGAGTAGTTAGTAAGAGGCAAAAGTAAATGCTCAGTAAAAGTAAGCATCGGGTCTTACCAAGAAAGTTTAACTCGTTATATTATCAACCAGGTAAGGCCATAAATTACACAACGAAGCTTTTGTTTGATAAATATTCAAACTCAAGTACAACAAAAATCTACCTGAACGTAACGAGTTACTTTTCTTTCAATATAGATCCAGATGGCGATGTTTGTAATTACTGTGATTCGATTTGTGTACGTTTTAAACTTAAGACACTTCTTTGTTTCAGTCGTTGGGACTGTAAAAGTGTATTGGTATAAAATTGACGTGTCTGTGTGTGTGAGTTTGTCTGTGCAGTCATAACTTCTAAACAAATGAACCGATTTCGATGCACATTTTTTTTGAAAGCTGACGTAATCGAAGTGATTCTTAGCTAATTTGCGAATAGATTTTATTTTGAGCTATCAGAACTTTTTAATTGTAAGATTATTAAGTAAAATACACAGTTGTTCAAATTTTCATTAGCTAAAAGTTATTATTTACATAATGAAAAATTTAATTGGGTAGGTTAGAACATATTGATTTTAATTTAATTTTCAGTTTAACATAAGCTGTCGTATTCATAAACAAAGACTGAAGTAAGAGTTCAGTTTATAATATTGTCTGGATTACAATGTAACTAAATTACCAGGTTGAACGTTAGAGTACTACTTTTAGCCAATATTTGTCAATAAGACGCTTGTACTTCGTTGAACGTAAGAGTTCTACTTTTAGTAGGTATATAGTTGTTAATAAGATGCTTACCGTCTCGGAGTAAAGAATCCCAACGTTTAATCTGGTATCATAGTCTTTATTACCATGTGACAGACTTGATAAAATAATGAATGAATAAATTTTGTTTTGCACAAAAATTTACAAAATAATACACACTCTTTCACTTATAATATTTAACTTAGTTAAGTTAAAGTAGAAGTAAAATTTTACTCCTATCTAAAATTGGCCACCTTATCTTTCAAACTGGATGAATGTAAATAATTATTAACGTTAATAAGGCAGGAATAAGTAAGACTAGTGGTGCCAGTCTGGACAAGTAGTCGCAGGACTCAACCACCTAGTCACGTTACGGTATCATAGTGTTAGAGACCACTAAACCCATGTTAACTTGGCTAGTCAGTTGGTCTACATACTTCTAAGGGGTTAAGGAACGACATGGGTAAAACTTGAAATGTGTGGTGTTAGGTTTTTTTTATTTAACTAAAATGCTAACATTGAGTGTATGTACATAATCAATTTTGTAATTATTTGTAACGCACTGTTATTTGAAAAATAAATTAATTTGTGACTATTGCCTTGTTTTATTTATTACTCCTTACTTTCTGCTCTAACTAAAGATCAATCTTTTCAGCTCTAGGGAATGATCAAATTATTATATAACATGTCTCAGGGATGTAGTGACCCTATCAGAACTCCACTGAACCGCCTGAACTAATCTTCAGTTTAAATTGCTGGGTCATACCACCAGTTTATAGAGTCTTGCAACGACGCCTCTAGATTGGAGTACCTTATTCCTCTTACCATAACACCAGTCCTCGCGATTATCTTATTTTGATTTATTATTATATATATAGCAAAGCAACTATTAATTATTATATAATAATAATATATTATATAATTAATTAATTAAAATAATTATTACATAATATATTAGTATTATATAACATATATTATATGACTAGCTAGTGAACTGTTTTATACAAGAGGCTTAACGTCCTAGCCAGAAGTTGACAACGCACGGTTAACATTTTTGGTGCTTATAGGCGATTTGCGTTATTTACTACAAAAACTATCGATAGGTGAGGCGGAAGTGATCCCCCGAAATTCAACTATACGTTGCGAACATTTTAAGATAATAAAAAATTCTTCGACGCACAATAAACATCGCTGGACAAATCACACAAATTGATCTGAATTAAGCAAATTTTATGCTCATTTTATGGGTGTTCATTAAAGATATTAATACTTAGAAATACATAACAGCAACATAAATCTAATAAACACCGATCCGTAAAAACAGACGTCAAGTTCATCACACAAAAACCTGCCCCCGGCGGGAATCAAACCAGAACCTCGCTATTTAACGGTGGAGTATGGCATGTACACTAACCCCTCGACCAACGAGGCGGAAATAGCCAATTTCATTGTTAGATAGAGTACTCCATGAACAGATAAGTGGTGGTGTTAGGAGAGTTGACCACGTACATAATGGTATCTAAACTCTACTCTACTGGTACGGAGATGCTGCCATCATGTGATTAAAGAGTAGCAATTGGAGAAGAACTAATCCCAAGTAGCCAAAGAAAAGCTGAATGATAACGAAGAGTCGGGATGCCGTGAAAATTTGATTAGCCTGTCACTAGTTGCAGATTAAGTGGTAAGATTATTCAAAAATCGCAGTCAGATTAGGCGAAAGTTCTTACTGGATATCTGAGTCCTGGAATAACTAGTCTGCACATACACACATCACATACATATCTTTACGCCAACTACCCGCTGCTTTAGGTAGAGAGTATCAAGTACCAAATATCACGATTCTTGCAGAGCTTTCTAATGTCCTTCACATCATTCACTCTGACCAGACTGGATTGGTATAACAACCTTCACTGTTCCTGCCATCATAGTTTTTAACAACTATCTTGTCCTAGTTTAAAGTTTAGGGTAGCTAGTAAGCCTGCCTTAACATCATAATCTGCCTTAGATTGGTGTCCACAAGGCACCTACCGTATTATATAAATAATTAGATCATATTTTTATATGTATAAATGAATAGAAAAAAAGTAAACAGTGGAATAATTATGACAACCTCCTTGAACTAGAGCTATTTAAGAATTTCATCCAAAAATGTTTGCTGGGTATAGGAGAAATGGTCTTTGCCTTTACACATAAAATGTTATAAATACTACCATCCCTACTGGAGTGCTGGGATGAGACTTATAAGCAAAGCTATACCTACTATACCTTAAATTCAAAAATAAATTTAAAAAAACGATTAAAGGAACAAAGCCATGACATACCAATATTATCAAAGGTACAATTGTCGCCTTGCTTGGCTAAAACTCTTTTCTATGACACTTGAAAAAATTTAAAACACTGTCTTGATGTACTTATTGTTTTTTATGGATGTGGTATTGATCTCATTTACTAGCTTAAAATGTCCTATACTTATCACACGAAAGTACAGTATTACTAATTAAGTTATGCGCTTCGGCTATATTCGTCAAGCTTAGGAAATCCGAATGTATTTTAAAGATATCTATATAGAGTTGTTATTACACATAATTCATATTTTCTCTTAAATTTAGATAAGTTCAGCCAATTTAAAAATAAAAGTATAAAGTGTAAAAAGTTTAAAGCCGAAATTAAATAGTAGTACGTACTAATACTATACCTAGTGAATTCATATGAATTCATACACTTACACTGCGACGGAATGCACGATAGTGTGCATAAACGTACACACATGCATAAATACCTAAATACACACAAATAATCATATTCTTTTCTGGCTTTGCTAGTTGACCAAAAATTACTAGAACTATCTATTAATTTTGACCTACTGACTTCACGCAGCAGAGAGACATGTCAAACATGAAAGAATAATACGTTAAAATATATTTTAACTGTAACACTCCACATATCTGCACAGGTCTATGCAATTGAACATGAAATATAGAAATGAAAAAAAAAACATGTTATTTGTATCCCCAGTAGCTTAAATGGTTAGAGCAAAATATTAGATGCAAATTCAAATCCAAACAGGAAGTGAATATTTTTTATATCTTTAAAAATTGTGAAAATATATCCCAACCCCAAACTGACAAGTGCTAAAATTAAAGTATACTTCTGTCTACCGTAACCTATGGTCCAGTAGTAGTTACGAATAGTGGTAATTTGATTTGCTTTTGGTTCCTGACAACCTGCTTCCTCGCTTGTAGGCACATTAGTTCTTTAGATAGACTTCCCCAGTGTTACTAACTAAAAAACACAACTAAATTTATTAAAATATAATTTAGACAAATTTTTTTTATTGTCACAAATTTTATATTTTTATGGCCGAAATATCAAAAAAAGAGAATTGTTTTACACGATTTAGTTATCAGCAGCGGGCTTACTGGCAGCTGCGCTACTTGGGTTACAACAAAGTCCCGAATTTTGCCAAAAAACATTTTTAAGATATGTTAAAAAAATATCTTATCCGTAGTCTTATGATGAAACCTACCCACATGATGTTACTGTCAGTAAAAATTTTTTTTTCATATTTTAATAAGATAACTTAGAATTGAACAGTAGATCAATTTCTTTTAATACTTAATCAATAGTTGTCCAAATTGATCTATTATTTTTTCATGATGTTTGAAATTTATTTGTAAACTAAAGTTTCGGGTCTAAATTTTTTTTAACTAATGTTTTTTGGAATATTTTTTAATCATGTCAAAAAAGGATATTTAAATTTTCATGAAATGTATAAATATATAATTAAATAACATTCGTGTTTGCAACGCAAAATATATGTAAATACTTGTAGGTACCTACTACAAACGAAATATTTATTAATGTCTTATTTTGATTAAGCGTTTTTTTTATCTTTATTTTGAGGGACCTTCACCGTGGTATATGTGTTCAGGGTATGTGTGTTAGTCGTATTCCAATAATTCTAACTTGAAATTAACAACAATGTAAATATTAAAACATCAAATAAAAAACCCTGTTACATAAATATCTACACATTGATGTGTTTAAATTATTGCCCTATAAAATGATAAAGACACGGTACTGTAGTAGGATTACAACTATCAAATGATAATTGTTTTAAAATATAAAAATTAACAGACTTAATACAAATATATAATTAGATGTAAAAATAATTAGGAATTGGGTTAAACACATTCTTCTTTTAATAAAATTGTTTTTAGAAAATTGATGTTGCTCGTTACTGACATAAAAATTTTGCTTGCTTGCTTGCTACCACAGGTTTTTTTTAATTTGAAATTGATACATACAAGCAGACTAATTCCTTGATGCTAAAATTGAAGAGAATGAAGTTTGATGACAGATCGAAAAGTCTGTCATCAAACTTATTAATTAAATAAATATTCTAGTTATAGGTAGATGATGCGAAACCGGCAGGCTAGTATTGTTTAGGTTGTTTTTATTTCCCTTCTAAACTAATGTCAGACTTAAGATGTTTCTTAAACAAGAAGTAACAATATCCATTGTTGTACAAACAGTTACATACACACTAAACCGCGTAGTAAAGTTAACCTTGCTTCTTGAATTTTATTGTTGACATTATTACCATACAATGCAATATTGTGTGTATTCGAAATGCGCCTCCATTGTGATCATTACAAAAGATTACTTTGTTAATGATCATCAATGAATATCCAAATCATTGTAAATATTAGCAACTTGTTTTTGGAGCTCGGCACGGTGCTACTGCCGGGCCTTGAACTTACTTTACCCATCTGTGTAAATACAACACGAGTATAGGTGTATATAACAGTTTGTTCAGATGAAATAATAGCTTTTTCGTGTATCGTAGGTACCTACGTGGTTTCAAAGCGAAATATTTATCAAACATCTTAAAAATAAATGTAAATCAAAATAGCCTTCTCATGTGTAGGCTGTTTACATTTACAACATAAGCTAAGGTCGAGGAGGTGCATCCACCGTCGGCAAACAAAATTGTGATTTGCATGAGGCGGCGCGGCG
>NJDD01001507.1:41215-54914 GCA_002245505.1 Calephelis nemesis | reverse complement strand
ATAGCGTCCAATGCTTGCCGTTGACGTTTTCCGGTTCGGAGGGTAAGGTAAACTTACTTTGCTCAAGGCCTATCATCCCGACCTCAGGTTGGCAACGCACCATTACCACCTTTTGTGTCTCTAGGCGGTGTGAATTTCTTATTAACAGGAAATCCGCCTGCTTGTTTGCCTTCCATTATCATAAAACCAACAGTCAATTAACTTCTCAAAACCAAATGAAGCCAAGATCCTAGACTCTTGCTGGTATTATACTTGAGTTTAATGAGGCTAACTGAACCTTTTAAGGTAACAATAGTCACGTGGTGCATTTTAAATAAACAAAGACATCACGGACCCGCCGGCCGCTGGTTTCCACTCTGCTGCTTGCATCGATACAAACAATAAGCTCGTTTCCGCAAATCAATTAACTTTTTACTAAGATAAAAACGATCTACCGCAAAGCAGTAACTGTTTTTAAATCCAAGGATATACCTAACTTTGACAAATTTAGTTTTCTTCTTTTTCATCTGATAAAACAATTTTTTTTTATGATATTGGAAGGCAAACAAGCAGACGGATTTCCTGATGGTAGGAAGTTCATGCTGCCTATAGACACCAAAGGTGGTAAAGGTGCGTTGCCAACCGGAGGCCGGGATGTTAGGCCTCAAGCAAAAGTAAGTTTACCGGCTACCTTACCCTCCAAACCGGAACACGTCTTGACGTTATGGCGGCGGGAATAGGTAAGGCGGTGGTACCAATCCGGGTGAGTCGCTGCGAAAACCTACCACCTAGTCAAATATCACGGTGCTAATGACGGTAAGCCTATGCTCGCCTTTTACGAGCTGCCTGGCAGAAAGGCAAATGGTCTATTATGCAAAGGCGCCCAACCAACACGGGGAAAACAGTGAACAATCACGCCTCATGGTAAGAGACAACCATGGCATCTACGTTGCAGGTGCGTCGTTAGTGTGTGCCAGTAGTGTTAGACCTTATGTACAAGGTAAACTTGTACATAAGGTCTTAGGTCTAATGGTCTAGTGGTAGGTAGATGGTAGGTCTAGTGGGTAAGGCCACCCTTACCCATTAAAAAAACATGATAGTGTCATTAGGTGTCAGGCGGGTAGGAATAGGTAAGCGGGTGTATCCCTAACCGGACAAGATGCTGCACAGCACTCAGGCTCCAGTAAAACAAGTTATAAAAAAAATATTAAAAGTTTAGGCTTCATATCTCAGTCAAAACATGAATGCGCTAAACCCCATTGCATTTCATTGAAAACATCTAGTCATTTAATGTACTAAATTTACAAAAAAATCCAGTCATTAATTAATCTATATATTAATACGTGGTGCCAAAACTTTGGACCCTTTTTATGAAAATTGCACGGATGCAGGAGCATAAAATTTGGCACACTTATATTTTATGTGTAGGAGAAGTGCAGAAAGCTCATATTTTTCAATAATAATGCTTATAAAGTACATTAAATCAATAAATAAAACATACACTACCATGCATTTGACACACACAAACAAATATATTGATGATATCGATAAAAGATCACAGATGACGCACTAAAAGTTTGAAAACAAAACAGTTGTTCTTGAGAAATGAAGATGGCGTTCTTATCAACAAGATATAAAAATTTATTATGGTCGAATTTCGACCAATAGGCGACCACTAGTTTCCTTAATTTCGCGTGATCCATTTATTTTACATAGACCGTACAACAAGCACTTTTAACGCGTCTTTATAATATTAAAATCTACCACGGGATCGAAACGCGGCTTCTAAAGCGAGTGTTTTTTTGTAATCGATAACTTAGTATAATGAGCCTACATGATGGAAAGTGGAGAAGATATCAATGAAGAAAGTATGATAAACTAGTATAGATGAGCTTTCCTTGAAGACACTCAAATTATATTTATTACTAGCTGCGCCTAGCGGTTTCACCCGCGTAAGTCCCAATCCCGCGGGAACTCCGGGATAAAAAGTAGCCTATATGTTATTCTGGGTCTTCAGCTACCTACATACCAAATTTCATCGTAATCGGCTTTGTAGTTTTTGCGTGAAAGAGTAACAAACATCTATACATCCATACATACAAACTTTCGCATTTATAATATTAATAGGATGAATCACTTCCTTTGGTTGAGGGTTCCTCCTCTGAGTCGTTAAAGAAGAAACAAATCTCTTAGTTCATCCTTAACGGTAGTCATCAAATAGGAGTGATTTTCTGTCGTACTACAGGTTAACTCGAATGGACTGGTGTCAAAGCCTTTTCTTATCACCAAATTGCCAATGTTTGCCATTGTCATATTCTGGTTGAGAAAGTAGAATCTCAAGTCTCTTACTTGCATAAGCGTTCAATTTGCATAATTTTCAACTCGAAAAAGGATATATAATACTTGACCATATTAATATCATAAATGAGAAAACCTTTCATTCACGCATTTACCGGTAAAATACTGAACTAATTTTGATGAAATTTAATGTGATTCAAGTTAACCGAATTTAATCAAAGGACATTTTTAACCAAGTTCAAAAACACGAGGTTCTCAATTCGGCCGATATATTTTTATGTATGTACACCGATATCTCCTAGGCTTCTGAACCGTTTAACATATTTCTTGTTTTGTTTGATGCGGGATAGTTTTGAATTGGTCCATTAAAAAATATTCATGTAAGCCCATTTGTTATTTTCAAAATATTTTTTATCTACTTTCAAAATAATTGGTATAGTAGTAAGCACTATGTATAGAATGTAAGATCTAATATGTACACTACTGAAGGCAAATAAATAAATAAACATAAACTATCCCAATGTTTATTTCTATTAAATTAAATCATATCATCAAATAGGAAAACTGCTTTAATAAAAACAGACTTCAAAACTAAGAAGCAAAAAATAATGAAGGTTTAACATTAATTACATCCTACCTAATATTGACGTCAGTGGACGTCCTATGGCTGAAATGATGATGATGATAATGATGACCTAATATTTATGTTATGTGATATTTACTAAAGCGCATATTCACAAGTCGGAGCCAAGCCAATTTAAGGCTTGTAGTTATTATTATTTAAAATATGAACTTGCTAAGGACTATAATGGGAGATTTAAATAATTTAACTTTTAATAATTAATTATATAATTAGTTACTTATTTTTTAGTTTGACATTTACATTTAATTTGATGTTACTTTTTTAATTTTGACATGGACATTTATTAGTTTTTCTTTTTTTTTCTTTTATTCAACTGACTTAAGCATAGATAATTAAGTTTTACATAATATGTATAAATAGCAAATTAAATTTAGTAATTAATTAATGAAATGGAGGTAATTAACACGTTATTTATTATGGTTTTCTTAAATTGTATTAATTTCCCGATTCAGTGAGGAAAAAATCAATAGCTTGCAACCCCATTGTATAACGCATCAAAGTTTTTTTGAATCTACCTACTATGAAATGAATTTGTGTTTATTATTCAAAAATATTGTTCGGTAATTTAAGTTCTAGCCCTGATGATGCTGTCAAAAGCGAAACCGATAGGCTATTTATAAAATAATAAAGTATAAGTGATACGTAAAAAAGTACAAGTGTTTCTTCATTTAAAAATATGAATATTTGGAAGTTTCACCAAGCGCCGACGATGGAAAATATCAAATAGATGTAAGTTAGTATGAAAATCATGTTCAAGTTTAACAATAGTCTTTTAGCCTAGTCCAAAGTAACAATGATATCGCAGAACACGCTGACGAAATCGCCGAAAAACAGGTAGTAGCTTATATTTCTTAAACATCAACCGTCTTATTACTAAACATGGACTAAGGTCGGTGTAGAATTAAGTTAATTTTATAGTCTGTATCACATTGTAATAAGGACTACAATCCATGGTTAAGCCTTGTAATTTACGCCGCGTTTATTAATAAGACAGCAAAGGTTTAATTGACACTCACTAATTTAATAGCTTAGGGGCTACTTGCACTTTCCTGGGATTATTCAACTCTGAGTTAGAATTTAATCTGGGGTTAAATAACTTTATTTTTTACAAGTTAAGTCGTCATTAAGCTTAGTCTACTAAACTAATAAACTAGACTGGAGTACAGACAGAAACCTATGTACAAAGGTTTTTAGTTTGTGTGGCATTTGTATAAAATATAAAAGTATCTTCAAGCCCATATCCGCGAAGATGTAGGCAGAGGCACAACTAGGACACCCACGACTAACCGAAGACATTAAGTCTCACAATGTGATAGGTGGCAAGCCTATCGCCAACCGATTATACATATATTTAATCCCGAACAACATTTTTTTTGTTGACCGACCGGTGATTCAAATCCGAGACCTCATGCAGTCAAGTCCAACTCCTGAATAGAAAGACCACAGAGGCTATTGTATAAAATAATATATAAATATATGTTAGTCGATAATTCTGTTCTTTCTGACAAGTGGCAAACATTTGTAAGTGTCATTCGAGTGACAATGCCATGACAGAATACTCGACACATTTGACCTCTACCACGATGCACTTTTCATGTTTCGAGAAACTACTTTTAACTAATGTTAATTCAGTGTCATGTGATTCGTATGACACTTAAATGTTCACCTTTTTAAGGTTGGTTGGTAATAATATATCTCTTTAAAAAAAAACAGGAAAACCAGAAAAACAGAAAAAGAAAAAACCAACGACAAGCAGAAGACATTAAATCCCACAATGTGATAGGTGACAAACCTTTCGCTAATAGTGCACATATCCAATCCCAGGCTAGGTTATATTTTAAAAACACTTTTCTGTTTTATTGCCCGACCTGGGAATCAAACCTGTGACCTCATAAAATTCACACTGGACCGCTAGGCATCAGAGGAGATAATAATATAGTTTATAACCCTGCCGGTAAACCTACATACATACATATATACGAAAATATAGAAACGAAATAATAAATAAAACATGCGAAAATAAGGTCACATGAAGAGTCACTTTTAAAAAAAATTCACAATAATAACTAGTTAAAGTTATACCCAGTTATTCAAATATTATGCTTCGGCTAAACCTGAGCGTTAGGCGGGCGGGATGTGAAGAGGGAACGACCACAGCCCGAAACTGTCCGGCGTCGAACTTGACTACTTGAGGTCCCGGGTTCGAACCCCGGGTTGGTCAACAAAAAAATTAGAATGTACATTTTCAATTTTCTAATAAAAATACCGTTGTCCGGGATTGGATATGTACCCGGTTGGCGATAGGTTTGCCACCTATCACATTGTGGGACTTAGTGTCTTCGGCTAGTCCTGGGTGCCCTGGTTGTGCCTCTGCCAACCTCTTGCCTTTTCAGGAACATGGGCATGAAGATACACCTAAACTATCTCTATCTTGGGGAATGCTCTGAGGAGTTGTTTGGTTTAATTCCAGCCGCTGATTTCCACCTTCGGACATCGCGTCAGAGGTTAAGGTATCATGCCCATCATCTCGATGCGTAGCGATCTACAACTGTGCGATTCAGAAGACATTTTTTACCCGTACACCTTTGTGGAATCAGTTACCGAGGGCGGTATTCCCAAACGATTATGACTTAGAAACCTTCAAGAAAAGAGCGTACTCATTCCTTAAAGGTCGGCAACGCATCTGTGATACTCCTGGTGTTGCGGATGTCCGTGGGCGGAGTATCACTTTCCATCAGGTGAGTGGTGACACACTTGCTCGTTTGCCTCCTCTTCTAAAAAAAACGACTACGGCACGAAACGCGAACCTAATTTTTAATCATACAAGTAGCGCGCGTCCCGCATTGCTGACGCCGTGCTCCCGCGTCTTTTTTTTAAATGTCTAATATGTTGCTAACCGCGAGGTTCTGACAACTTCACCGAACTATCCTTTCCCGGATTGTAATGCTCCCGCGTCACGGTAGCGTAGCTGTAGGAGTGCAAGGCGCCTCACATATACTATAGAAATGTCCTCGCTAGTAGTCGTTCCTGCTTTGCATTTGCTTTGGACGCGTAGGTATGTCCAAAGCCTAATTGCTCAAGTTCGTGTTATTTGTCCAGGAAATATATTCAGTGACAATATAACCGGGCTCCTTTGCAGAATAGACCATCTGGCTTTCTACCAGGCAGCTCGTTAAAGGCGAGCATAGGCTTACCGTCACTAACACCGACGCACGACACGCATGCAGCGACTCAACCGAATTGGTACCACGCCCTTACCTATTGCTGCCGCCATAACGTCATCGCGTGTTCCGGTTTGGAGGGTAAGGTAGCCGGTAAACTTACCTTAGCTCGAGGCCTAATACCCCGCCCTCAGGTTTGCAACGCACCATCACCACCTTTGGTGTCTCTAGGCGCCGTGAATTTCTTAACATTAGGAAATACGTCTGCTTGTTTGCCTTCCAATATCATAAAAAAACCTAAAGATCGCCTAGTTTTAAGTTTTTACACTAGATTATGATAATAAGTAAATTTAAAGTTTTTGAAGAGACAAGAGAAAGTAGATCAGTGCGCTTTATAATCCAGTATTGAACATAAGCTACTAGGAAAACAAATTGCAGTAAAAACTGTAGCAATTAGGTTTTTAAACCACAGACCACCTTGACACGTTTGTTTTATTGGTTACAGTGAATCAATATTAGACCATTCTCTTCTTAACATACCAAATAATTTTAAACTAAGTAGGTCATGATTTTAGTTTAATCTTTTTCTGACTTTTAACTACTTTCTAATATTTTTTTTTTACATTTATCTAAAATTACACATGTACAACAGTACATGTCACATTTACATATTACATTTACATGTTGTGTACGCCAGGATCGGATTTAGTCCTTACGCTAGGCTACATACCTACTTTAGATTCATTCAGGAGAAACTGCAAATTTAATAGGGCATACTATATGCCTTACCCAGACTCCTGCCAAACGTTTTCATAGCCCCCGTGACCTCCTTGTATCCGCCTTAGGAGTTCACTGGTTTTATGGATGTAGATATATGGTCATTATTAATAACCTATCTACGGATAGAGATAGGCCTACTAGAGATTTGTTGCTAAGATATCTTATTAATTACTACGGAAAAATAATACTGGTTGCCTGGTTACTCGCTTATCATAGACAGATTTATATTGACCAAAACCGGAGAAATGGCGCAGTATCTACAGTACGATATGCGGCAGTTAGGGATTATATTAAAATCAAAGTCATTTCAATTTCGTCTGCTACGGGCTGCTCAGGGTGTATTTGTTATGTTTAGTTGTCTGATTGTAGTCGGTGTAGTTGTTTGTTCGAAATCCGAAATGGACGTCTAAAATTCTTGACGAAAGTTTAGTCTTGTCTGATCCTGTGGCTTAGATCTCCTAGTAAACTGCCCCAAACGATCAAGTAGAACACACGAAGAACGACAACCATATTTTGCATGATCTCCAAATTACTAACTAATTTCAACTAATCATAATTTTGTATCAAAATTATTTTGCAACTTCAAATTTAGAATGCAGATTTAACAGCATCACAGTGTCTGTCAAAAGTATACCGGTAAACCAAGAAGAAATTTCTAGCTTGGTATACTTGAATTTCCTGCCTATCTCTTCTTGTTTTTATGTGAACCAATGGTATTTTAATTGAATCAACTCTTGACGTAAAAAGAGGCAGTATTTTAATTTTACTATGTAAGGTCTTCCTAAAACAGATGTTCGATTTTTTTATGGTGTTCAGCTCATGTGATATAATATATCCACGTGAAACATTTGTTCATGTGTTTTTTTATTAGACTCAGCTCATATAATAATAATAATGATATAACAATTATTTATTTCATAAAATAGGGAGTAAGTAATCTTTTATAATAATTGGTAGGAGCCATCTTTTAGGCATGACAAGCCTGTGCCAGAGGACTCCGCTCTTCTGAAATTACAATTTTCCCTTAGACATTTCATCTGTCTGACATTGACATTATTGAAAATCTAATATAATTTGAAAAATATTTTTTCTTTCAACTAATAAAAGTAAAGCATCATAAACATAATCAGTTTTGTAGTTATAAATATAAATAGTTACATAATATATATTATATAGTTATAATACCAGTGTGTTTCTGTGTGTGTGTATTGTGTATGTGTGTCAGAGTTTCCTTGTAACTTTATCGTTATAAAATATAAGCAAGCAATTATGTGAAACTTTGTAAAAAAAGCCTCAATATCGTCGTCGTCACATAGAATAAACTTCAGCTTTAATAATTCACTTATTAAAACCATAATAAGACCGGGTCGCCTGGCTTATAATAGTCACATTAAAAGTTTGATTCCTGCCAATGTTTTCTATATTTATATTTATTTTAAGGCTATCCATCCATTTGACATGACTTTATTCTGTGTCCAGTACGTCCTTTGGGAGAAAGTTAGTGATTTTAATCACGTTATTTGTCATGTGGATGTATTTTACTAGATGTGCTGAACGCTTTCCAAAAATATCACCTATTTTTGAGGGGCCCTATATAGACCCGTCACAAGAACCTTTGTTTGGTCTAAGTGAAACAAAAAAATATTCTTATTCTTATTTTGTGCCTTCATAACTCTTTAACGAATGCACTAAATTCGATGCGGCATTTTTTTTAAAAGCTGACGTAATCGAGATGGTTTTCAACTACAATACGAATTGGTTTTAGCTTTAAAAAAATCTTATTAAAGTTTTGATATTAAAATTGTTTTAAAATTTACATTAAACTAACTGGTCTCTGACAATCAAATAATTTTAAGTGTTTCAACAACACCAGTGAAACTAATTGTCCTGAAAATATTAAAAAAAAAGTATCTTCACGCCCATATCCCCGAAGAAGTAGGCAGAGGCACAACCAGGGCACCCACGACTAGCCGAAGACACTAATTCCCACAATGTGATAGGTGGCAAGCCTATCGCCATCCGGGCACATATCCAATCCCGAACCACTTTTTTTTAATTAGAAAATTGGAAAAATCCAATTTTCTTTTTGTTGGCCGACCCGGGATTCGAAACCGAGACCTCATGCAGTGAACACCCGGACTATGTTGGTTATAATTTTATCAGTAATTACAACTGTCATTTAAAATACTTATTACCCGATGTATTTTATCACTATGACGTCATAGTACGGCGCCACGTAAAAGTTAAAACTGTAAAAGTTCTACAAATTCACTCTGATAAGGGTAGATACTCATCTATGTCGTCACGTGTTGCCACTCTTATCGCATGTATTTTCGGAATGACTAATACAAAGTTGGAACTAAATATACGAAACCTTATCGCTAAACGTTGGACATATCAGTTGTACCAGTGGTCAGGAGTGTATCAAGCTCAGGTTGAATCTTCTCTGATTCGGATATCTAAGGATTGGAACTTTTGCCCTCCCATAGAAAAGTAAGGCTCTGATTCGATTCTCGAGGGGCAGGTATTTGCGTTATGCATATATATCTGTATTTAATTTACTTCCTTACTTTTGGGGTTAGAACAATTTTCAAAGATACTTCTGAAAGGATTTCTCTTCTTAAGAAGGACATTGAAACTCATTGAAAGAATGAATTGTAAGTTTTATATTGTGCACTGTATGTTCTACATTTCTTTTATGCATTCTCTCTATTTTGGGTTTGCTGGAAGAAATCTCTTTTAGAGATAAGCTCGCCTTTTGTATAATTTTACATTTTAATTGTTTTTTTTTTTTACTTTTTGTGTACAATAAAGAATTAAAGAAAGAATTAAAGAAAGAATGAAACTTTAATCCCTTTCGACCCTTTTTTCGCTTTATATTAGACGAGGCAAAGATTATCATACTGAGCAATTAATAATATAGAAAAAGAGAGCTGGCAACTAACCCTACACACCAAAGCACTGCTACTCTTCTAAAAGCAGTATTTCCGGAGAAATCTCACTTGGATATCTTTAAAGCACACCTGAATATGCTGTCCCTAACTCTGCAAATACTACTACCACCTGTCAACATCGTGCGCCAAAATGGTAAGGTATCCTATTAATATTATAAATGCGAAAGTTTGTATGTATGGATGTATGGATGTTTGTTACTCTTTCACGCAAAAACTACAAAGCCGATTACGATGAAATTTGGTATGTAGGTAGAGTTCCCGCAGGATTGGGACTTACGCGGGTGAAACCGCAGGGCGCAGCTAGTTACCTATAAAATAACTCCGATATTAGCAGAACCTCATCATCGCCAGCGATCTTATTACAAGCATCTCGTTAAATGACTCGCGTTTTAGAGTAATAAGCGGTTGTTTCGAGTAAATTTGAATATATTTGAGGTGGCTAATGGTAGGGCCGAGGAGGCAGAGCTGTAACGGGACGGGCCGCAAGTGTGTCGCCGCCAATCACCGCGGCCGCGTCCAACTTGTAAATTATGGTCTTTAGAAAGTAAGATAGTTGACATTGTCGGGGTACTAGTCGATACTTACCAACTTATTTGTGCCAGACTTGAGCTATGATATCGTTAAAATATTGGTAATTTTTAAATGAAGAAACACTTGACTTGAACTTAAGTTCTAGCCCGCTGTCATAAGCAAAACCGGTAGGCTGTTTATAAAATAACAAATTGTAAGTGATACATAAAACAGTACAAATGTTTCTTCATTTAAAAATATGAATATTTAAAAGTTTTACCAAGCTCCGACGATGGAAATGTCAAATATTGGTAATAGTCTCTTATGGTATCGGAAAGTTCGAGCAGATTTAATTTATTTCTACAAATTTTAGAAAAAGGAATAAATTTATTTTTTCGCCCCAGACACATTTAAACCTGTATCCCTTGTTTCAAGTCGATGAATGCTCTATTTGAGCTGCTGAGGATTTAAATACTGTAACGAATTTTTTAGTTACTTTCTTTATTGTTTACGCTGGTAGTTATGTCCTATAGATGGATTTATTAAAAATTAAAAATTTCGCCACGCGATATGAATCCTCGGTATCTCAAATAGAGCATCGCCGGCTTGAGACGAAAGGGTACAGGGTCAAATCCTGTAGGGGGCGAAATGTTTTCCTTCTTTAAAATTTGTAGATTATTGAAAAATTTTCGCAAATTTTGGCCTGTGTTTAGTGTATTTGTGTAGATTAATTTTACTATGTAATTTGTGATGTGGATTTTTTGTTTATGTAATAAAATAAAAAAATAAAAATTATTTAATATTGAAAAACACACCTTACATAAAACGATAAAGATTACTATCTTAATCCTAATTTTAAACAACTGCAATAATAACAACTACAAATTCAGTAGTAAGTAATACCGAGTAATAAGTAAAGTAGTAATACCGAGGGTACTAAACCTTGTTACCTATTTCTGTCTACAAGTCCTAATATTATGAAAGTCAATCAAATCGATTTTTCATTAGAATATTTAATTGTCAAATACTGTATTAGAAGTAAAGTAATGTATTTTCACGCCCATATCCCCGAAGTGCTAAGAAGAGTCACAACTAATGCACCCACGACTAGCCGAAGATATTAAGTCCAACAATGTTATAGGTGGCAAGCCTATCGCCAAATGAGCACATATCAACAATCCCGAGCAACATTGTTTTTATTAGAAAATTTGAAAAACCAAATTTTTCTTTTGTTTGCCGACCTGGGATTCGAACCCGGGACCTCATGCAGTTAAGTCCAACACCTCAACAACTAGACCACAGAGGCGCTTACTGTATTATTTTACTGATTACTGTATTATTTTTTTAATAAGTTGATAAAGTTTCTAAATTCTAATTCCCCGTGTTGGTCCGGGCTCCTTTGCAGAATAGACCACCTGCCTTCTTGCCAGGCAGCTCGTAAAAGGCGAGCATAGGCTTATCATCACTAACACCGTGACGTCTGACTAGGTGGTAGAGTTTCGCAGCGACTCGCCCGGATTGGTACCACCGCCTTACCTATGCCGCCATGGCGTCATGACGTGTTCTGGTTCGGAGGGTAAGGTAGCCGGTAAACTTACTTTTGCTCGAGGCCTAACATCCTGACCTCAGGTTGGCAACGCACCATTTCCATCCTTGGTGTTTCTAGGCGGCGTGAATTTCTTACCATCAGGAAATCCGTCTGCTTGTTTGTCTTCCTATATCATAAAAAAAAAATCTGCTTGCACGATAGAGTTGTCTATATTCTACGTGTTTATTGTGCATCTTATTGCTGGTCAAAGAGGCGACTTCATCAACTCAGTATATTAAATTCACTTAAAGTTTTATATCTTCACAAATTACAGCCATTTGTAACGTCTTGCCAATCGTATATTACAAACATCAAGTCAATTTACAGCAAACAGTAGCTCTTCTCTAGCATATTTAATGGTGGGAGCTATAAAACTGTACGAGATGGTCGTTCATATAGACGCACTATTGACTTATAGTTAAAATTCAATTAAATTATAAGTACACAACTAACGGGCCGACCCGCCTTTGCTCGGGTGATATCGCATATACTGAAAGCTAAGTTCAAAATTTCCCTTCGTGTAAATCTATAGTACACACCTATAGTACAGTTTTGTAGTTTAAAAATTATAGATATAACCACACTTATTAACCTCTGTGGTCTAGCGGTTCAGGTGTTGAACTTGACTGCATGGATTCCCGGGTTCGAATTCCAGGGCGGGCAAGAAAACTAAATTTGGTTTTTCCAATTTTCTTAAAATAGATGTTGCTCGGGATTGGATATGTGCCCGGTTGACGATAGGCTTGACACCAATCAGTCATTGTGGGACTTATATCTCTAAAGATGGATTTCAAGTAATCTAGATAGCTGCTTGTCCGCCGGCCTATCCTATTTTTAATTGCCATATTTATCTTGTCCACAGATATGTTACTGGCAAGCGATAACATAAACATGGATCAAAATATCAATCTTGGACAGCAATTTTTGGATTAGGCTTGATTATTAATATTGGCCGTTAGTATCTTCGACTAATCGTGCGTGCCCTGGTTGTGCCTCTGCCTACCTCTTCGGGGATATGGGCGTGAAGATACTACTAGTAACAAAATAACCAAACAAAGCGAAAATCAAATATATCGAGAAAAATTGTAATGTACTGCACATCTTAAGGTGGTGTTTGACTTTGTAATAAATTATAACCGTTGGTACGGTTGCATGATTGCAAACGTTTAGCCGTCTTTAACGAATGTCAATTCACTAATTAAAATCAGGTAAGGCGAACAAGATCGCAGATGCAGATAGGAAATCACAAAAATGGTAATATTTGGTAAGAGAAGAATCCACACTTTTTTGTAGTAAACACTTGTACTTATCCACTACACACTTTATTTAATACTTTACCAACCAAATAAGTATTGTATGTTAAACTAAAACAGTCTTTTCACCGTTAGTTTCAAAGCCATGATGACGCTGTAAACATTTAAACCAATGGGCTGAAGAGTAACGTAACTTAATAAGTATAGTGGATGAACTACAAGTGTTTACTACAAAAAAGTGTATATACTACGGAATTCCACCAAGTACCGACGATAGCAAGTATAGATTCTAAGTGAGGAATCTTTCCAGGCAACTCTCAAAAGGTATGGGTGTGCTAGTCACTTGCTTCGTAATCTTGATTCACTTTCGTTTTGGTGACTCCGCCATCGATACTTTTATTACTGTAACAATACCTACTTATTCTGGGTTTGATAGTAAGGTCGTCAGTAAACTTATTTGCCCAAGAAGCTTAACTTCCCACACTTAGATTGGCGATACACAGTTGCTAGTTTTGGTGTCTGTATGCGAAGTG
>NJDD01001507.1:19739-33671 GCA_002245505.1 Calephelis nemesis | reverse complement strand
TTACAGCATTCGGTGACTCTAGCTGGGGTGAATTTCTTCTTTCTCATGGTAAATGAGGAAATCAGTCTGCTTGTTTGCCTTCCAATATCATAAAAATCAAACAAGCAAGCTCTCTTGAAGGTAAGAGCCCATAGATGGCACTGGTGCGTTACTATGCTATGTTTAAGGGTATAAGCCAGGATTGCAAGTCTACTAGCTACCTTTCACTTTGGCAGCAGGAACAGGTAAGATGCAGTTAGTTGTTGAACTTCACTCTACCACTTAGGTAAAACTACCAATCTACGAAATACTCTAGTAGATAACATGAACAGACTACCACGTCATACGTGAGATGGAATTTATTTAAAGAGTAAAATTCAGAAAAATTGTAACTTAAAATCATTCTTATTTTTTTATCTTCAGCTAGCTAAGCCAACCGACGTTGCCTGGTTCAAAATTATGAATATTGATATTTTTTTTTCATACGAATTATACTGAGAATAATACATAAAAAATCCAATAATAAAAAAAGTTCAATAAACACAGATGTATTCGGACCTATATAATATAATGTAACCAACAATCATCTCGATGACATCAGTTTTCAAAAAAAACTGCATCGTAATCGGTCCATCTTTTCAAAATCGACACGTCGAACTTATTACACCCCTTGTTTCCTGTCTGGGTTTAATAGTACCACTCATTTTTCTTTGGTTATTGAAACAACGGATCACAATTGTTTAGGTTCTACAGTACCTGAAACAAACACATACAAGTGAAACTTACAAGATCACTCTTCTTAAATGTCATTTAAAAGAACTGCAAAGATAACCAAACGTACTTGATGCCATCACTTTTAAACTATGATCCATCACACATTGAATTTCCAGGTCAATCAGGTCCTATGAACAAATCACACACTCCACACACACACACACACACACACACACAAACGTGTCAAACTTATAAGACCCCTCGATTTTCGTATAACCTGATACAATATGATATACAGCAAGATTTTTTTAACACCATCCAAATTTTTTCTAGGCATAAAGTATCTATAAATAAGTCCATTTATGAAAAAAAATAGATATCTAGCAGGTAGCTATCTAGCAGGTAGCATGCTAGAGCACTCAGCGCGTAGGTACGGTACTTTGTAGACGACTTTGCGATGTCATATCTTAATGTTTTAGTATTGAGGGATACTAAAAGAAAAAACACGTATTTAATTATTTTCACTTAAGATCAACATATTAAAATTTGAATGGTGATTAAAAAATCAGGGTGTATGATAAAAAAAAATATCAAAATAGGAAACCATTTTATTATTTTTTATTTTATAGGTAATAGGTAAATTAAGTAAAATTTAATTTATTTTTTATCTATTGTTACTTTGTACAAACCTGTACATGTCTTTTACAAAGTAGTCGGAAGTATCATGTTTTGCCTTCTCCTTTTTGTTACTTTATCTTACACAAACCAACATAAATCACACAAAGTAGTTGCGAGTTAAATAATCCCTGATATAAGTGCATTATTTTACCTCCGTGATATTTCGAGACCAATCCCACCACCTCCTGGTCGAAATAAATCCTCTTTGGACACTCAGGAGCGGATCTCCAAAGCTAATTCTGTTGTGATTAATGTTCCTTGCACATTTCCACTCTAGCTAATATACACATACTTAAACTTGTATTCAAATATAGCATTCGTTGCAAAATTAACCCTATTCCTAAATCAATAAGATATCTAATTAGATTTTGAGTGTAAAATATATTTGTAATCATAATACGTAGGACTAAAAGTAACTCGCTGCTGACCGTTCGCGTTTCTCACGCAATATCTAACAATTAAATAAGTCCGCATGTTATATGATTAAAACAGTGATTGGTTAGGATTACTTGTAAAGTAGATTTTATGGACGTTTCTCCTGGGTAATTTCAAGTTCATTAATCTGACGGCCATCTTTACGGCCTTGTCTCTCATGTAAGTAGAGGAGCAGAAGCACAGACGGTACCACTTATACTCTAAGTATTTGGGTTCTAAACCTTGAACATCATCGTTAGCACCACACAATCCCGGTTTTTCTTCAATTTCCGTTATCCCCTTACTGTTCCACATCGCGTGGCCTATAGCATCCGCAAAAGTGAGCCCAAATGGCACACCTGTCTTGTTCCACGACACTCGAAACACCATTATTAAACTAGGTATATGGGTACAATATGATATAAAGACGATCAAAAGTAACCCTTATTTTCGAAAGTTCAAATAGTTTTCTTAAGAATGCAAAATTGTAAAAGCTCACAAAAGTATAGGCAATTTCATTTTATTGCAATAATAATACTTTATCTATACATTAATACGTGATGCCAAAACTTTGGACCCCTTTTTACGAAATTTGCTTTGACGGAGGAGTATGAAATTTTACACACTTATAGTTTATGTTTAGGAGAAGTGCAGGACGCTAATATTTTTCAATAATAATGCTTTTAAAGTACATTAAATCAATAATTAAAACATTACCCACACTACCATGCTTTTAACACACACAAACACATATATTGATGTTGACGACAAAAGATCACAGATTACTAACTATTCAGGAAACAAAGTAGTTGGTCTTGAGAAATGAAGATAGCATTCTTATCAACTTATGGTCGAATTTCGACCAACGGGCGACCACTAGTTATGATAATTTTGTGTAACCCGTGTAACTGGCGTGGCGACAAGTCTTCCAAATGACACAGAATGTGACAAGCTTAACTAACGTTACCATCGGTTACGACCACGACCGGACCACGAATAGTGTCCGAACTCGCGAAATTGGATTTACAACAGATTGGAACAGCACAATAACAAACACTGTCACCATAGGAAAAAATGTGTAAGGCGATGGATCCAGATCTCCAGACAAGGTATTGCAAATCCTTCTAACCACTAACTGTACAACTACTAGCGGCCAAATCCTACTGCTATAAAATTTGGTAATCTTAAACGACAAAGCCAGAGTGTCCACCAATACACAATGCATTTAATATAACTGTGTGAACTGGGACAAACGGACAGACCGAAAAGAAGTCATTTGCTTTCAATAATTACTAAAACGATTATCGTAACCATCCCGACGCGTGTTACTGTTAAACGTACACCGCCCACAGTGTTTCCGCTGTCGGGAAATTCTCCCTATTTTAGGGAAAATTCTAGTAGTATTCTGTAATTAAAAAAAATATTAAAACTCATGTTTGAACCGTATTCAGTTAAGATATTATGCAAAATATAAGCTGTACTTTTTGTTTTGCATCTTTTTGAAAGATAAAGAACAATTTGGGGAAATCCCACGTTTGACCAATTATTAGGAATACAAGAATACCATTGTGAGTCTTAAGAAAATTTAATGTGGTTCCAAGTGTATATGAGTATCTTGTTGGTTTTGGATTATTAAGTGATACCTAAATTTAAAATTTACTTAAAATCTTAGACGTTTGACGGTATATTCGTTTTCAATAAAGTCTTGTCTCAAATTTCCCAGAAATGTAAAAAAACACGAAACGTAACACTTACAGTCGCATACAGAGACGTTAATATTTTTTTAATTAGCCATTTTTTATACGAATTGTGACTTAATGATAGATTAATAGTAATAGACGTCTCTGAGTGTGGCAGTTAGGTACCAATAAATAATAACTACCCAAACTGTGATGATACGTAATGACAAAACGTCGCACGTAAGTAATCTGTGTTGCAAAATACATAATTTACTTTCAATAATGGTTAGTAAGTAACCTGTGTTCTTAATCACATGATAAATTTGGATTTTTGAAGTAGTGATGTTTTTTTATTGCATTGATTAAACATTATTAAGGATTTTTTTCTTAAAATGTAGGGTAAAATAAAAATTGTAATTATCAACACTGACCGCCCACTATTTAGGGGAGATATTAGAAATGAAATAAGTTAGGTTAAGGCGACTTATGGTCATGCGAATCGAGCATTAGCCACGGACTAATTTCCCTTTTGGTTTTAAGTAATTTAAATAAAATTACGTCAAGATAATTTAGTAGTTAGAAGGTTTTTGGTTTTCATTCGATTTCGTGTGCGTGTTATCGATATGGTTCATATAATTCAATATTTATAGAGGTAAAACAGTTTTTCATGAAAATATTCAAAACTGTAATTACCAGTACCGACAACGGAAACTGGCTGATTATATTCTTGAACCTAAGATTATCGTCTGAGGTAGGCATTTGTGTGATACACATATAAATAATTTAATTTCTAAAGTCAGGGTTCGTTTAGTTTTTCATGGTATTTTTAATTTGCAACGGAGTAAGAACAGTATTATGAGTTTGACGTGTCTCTGTGTGTCTGTGGCATCATACCGATTAAACAAATGTACCGATTTCGATACGGATTTTTGTTTAAAAGCGTGATGAAATGTGTTTATGATCACATTTAGTTTACTGAAGAAAAAAAGAAGAAAACATTTGTTTGCGTTATTTGAGTGTTACAAAGATGTTACAAAATTATTTAGGCGTTCCAACATATTCTACTAACTTGTGGTGTGCAAATATGTTAATACGTTTTAATTAAATTAGTAATTTTAGTAATTTATTTAAACACTGTTTTTTGTATTGATTACATGATTAATTATTAATACAAACAATGTTTAGAATGTAAATTAATTTATCCTTATCTACTGTAAACTACCTAGTAAAAAATACCATTAAAAAACAGTCAAGATGTTTCAGAAGACCAAAAGCAGCATAATACTAAATTTTATAAACTTTTACTAGCTAACCTAGCGGACTTCGTACCGTCTTAATTTGTTGATACACCAACAGTAACGCCACCTACCGGACCCAGTTTCTTTTTAATAGAAAAAATAAATGTATTTACAAAATTATAACCAAATCGGCCGAGCTATTTAGGAGTTATGTGATAAACGTAAGTACAGAAGTATAGATAGATACATTGTGACATTCCCACTGACCTATGGAAGGCCGTAACCTCCAACGGTTCCTGTACATGTAATGACACCCTTCGGTCCTGATTGACAGTCGACGGGAACCGACTGACGCAATAACTAACGCTAACGGAATTTCAACTGACAACTTACATTGACTTGCGTTTTCTCTTAGTAGGTACTGTTTTTAGATACGAGTGTAAACACTATTTACAAATTGTGGGGAATGTAATATCTTAATATACATAAATTACGTGTCGTCACGTTGTCGCCTCTGTGGTCTAGCGGTTCAGTTGTTGGACTCGACTGCATGAGGTCCCGGGTTCGAAACCCGGGTCGGGCAACAATAAGAAAATTGGGTTTTTCCAATTTTCCTATAAAAAAAATGTTGCTCGGGATTGGAAAATGTACCTGGTTGGCGATAGGCTTGCCACTTATCACATTGTGGGACTTAGTGTCTTCGGCTAGTCGTGGGTGCCCTAGTTGTGCCTCTGCCTAGCTCTTCGGGGATATGGGCGTGAAAATACTTTTTTTCACGTTGTTTGTCCGCTATATATAATACCAAAATTTTTATCAAAAGCAAGAAATTAACTAAATGTAAAACGTGATTATAATGAAGTGGTATTTTTACTATAGATTTTAATTAATATGTTTAAAATAATATTTCCTTAAGAATTTAGGAAAAGAATATCTGAAAACATATTCTAAAGACCAGTAAAAATAAAAATAAACTATTTTTATACATGTGTATTTGTATATATATATTTCATAACCATGCGAAGTCGGGGCGGGCCACTAGTTGAGTATGATTCAAAAACCACAATTGGGATATTGGCAATTTTTTTGCGAGACCATGAAGGAATTCCTACTACTACTAGATGCTACTTTTTAAAAAAATTATTTAATTGTAAAGTGTAATGAAATAATTGGACTCGTTTTCATGCAGTTTTACTCCGCTTAAATGATTGAAAACGTAAGTCCTTATGAATTGCCCACATCACTTCCTCCATCAAATCTTTATGTTAAATTAGGTTTGACTAAATATAATGACTTCAAACCAAATTAATAAAATAATGCAAAAAAAACTGTATGTATGTACGGATTCGTTTGGCCGACTCCAAAAAAGAGAAGGTCATCCATTCGATTGTATGTTTTTTTCTATGTTTGTGATGCTATTATTAGGCCAATAATGAAGATTTTAATGGTTTCGTTTTGGAAAGTTTATGATTCCATGGTTTTTATTATAATCCAACCATGATGTCGTTGTATGTTGAATTTATGCATTGTCACTACATAGTATAAAACAAAGTAGCTTCCTCTGTCCGTATGTCCCTTTGTATGCTTAAATCTTCAAAACTATGTAATGGATTTGGATGCGGTTTTTAATAGATAAAGTGATGAAAGAGGTAGGTTTATATGTATATTTCATAACCGTTTCATAATCGGGGGGCGGACCACTAGTCTATATATATAGGTACTTACTTAGGTGGTAGTTTACGGTAGACAGGGTTAAATTCAATTATAGTTATTAAATGTTTATAAATAAATAATCAATCTAGTTATAAATAATTGGCTTAGAAGTTAAAGCATATATACCTTATTAAATAATATTTTTTATAAATGTTATAATATTTGCACACCAAAATATGGTAGAATATGTTGATATACTTAAATATTTTTGTAACATCTCATTTACACACATATTTCCGCAAATAAATAATTTTCTTTCTTTCTTTCTTTCTTAGGTGAATGAAAAATTCACTTTCCGTAAGAGTCACCTTTCTAAAATGTGTGGCATGTCATTCAAAAGTTGATAATTGCGCTTCGTATTTGGCAATTTATCTCCATAAAATAGCTACCAATACATGGATAACTAAAAAAAAGATAAGACAAATATGTTTTGGAATATGAAACTCATGACCTAATTGGTCAGGAAATAGAGACGAAATTTTAATGTTTTTATTGTGAACCTGAACAATGAGAGCTTAGAAACGACTACCTGGTTCCATACCTTCCGAGAATGCAATAATAGTGAACGGAATAATCCTCTTTTACGAAATTGCAATCTGCAAAGATATATCGATAATTTTTAACTAGGTATAGGGTTGCTGCTTATTTATATATATTATTGTGTTTGTGTCCAAATATAGAAATATAATTATTCCCCCTTGTTGGTACTAGCTCCTTCGCAGAGTAGACCTCTGCTTCTACCGTCCTACCAGGCAGCTCGTAAAAGGCGAGCATAGGCTTACCGTCACTAACACCGTAACATTTGCAAAAGTGGCGACTCGCCCGGATTGGTACCACTGCACCGTCTTACCTGTTCCTGCCCCCATAACGTCATTTGATGTTTTTTTTATAACTCTCGTTTACACTTGATATTATTTTCAAATACCGAAATCCAATCAAAATTGATCCAGTAGTTTTCATACGCAAAAACAAATAGAAAATACTCTATCTCAGGACAAATGATAAAATATAATGTTTTTGTCTTAAAAAAATATTTAGATAGGAATAAAGCTTTAGAAATGTCATAGTGGGTAATTTATTTTACATCAAATTTTAAATTTTATAAATAATTCAAATTAATTTTAAATTTAAGGTTAAACCTAGATATATTCAACATCACAGAGTTATTTTTCGATGACCAAATTGACACACTCAGTTGCTAGAACCAGAGACTAGTAAATATATAATATTTTCTTTGCTAGAACTATTTAACAAAATATGCTCTATTATTGGGAATGAATCATCTTCATCTAAATCTGTATTTAAAATCGTAATACTTGCAGTGTACCGTTAGATATGGGCGTGAAGATACTTTTTTTGTTAGATTTTTTTTTACATAAGGTACACAATGCGTATGGTCACCACGCACTGGCTTTCTAAGGGTCCACTGTGGCCTCCTTTGTATATAAATAAATCAATCAAATTTATAATTAAGGTAAAAATAAACAAAAAATTAACTTTCTTCAGTTACCAACCCTACGTAGGTACAAGGTATGTGTTCCAAAAACGATTACCAATTTCACCGTGCGGCGTCACAAAGTCTACCGAAAGCTGAAACTGCCCTTACTGCGCCGGAAAGGATTATGTCCACTTTTTGCAGATTAAACGAAACAAGGGATATTACCTGCAGTATGGGGCTCGCCGCTTTTCTACACCAGTAAGGTGTTGTTGCGCTTGTCTTGTTTTCGAAGAAAAATATCAGTAAGTTAGTACTTATTTTCATGCCAGTGTCCCCGAATACTTAAACAGAGGTACAACCGAAGCACTCACGATTATAAGATAACAGTAAGTTAGTATCTTCACGCTCATGTCCGAGAAAGCGTAGGCAGAGGTATAACCAGGGTAGCTACGATTAGCCACTAACCGGGCGCTTGTTTAAACCAGGCAAAGTTTTTTTTTATTAGAAATTAGAAAAAAAAACACATCTTTAGTCTAACCCGAGACCTCATGAAATCAATACCAACAACAGACCGTTAGACCATAGAGGCGAGTCAAACAACTGTTTAATAGAAAATATGTTTTTTTAAATATACACACTTTCTAAAAAACTCAGAAATCTACTAGCTGCGTAGACGATTTTTTTCCCCGCGTTGGTCCGGGCTCCTTTGCAGAATAGACCATCTGCCTTCCTTGCCAGGCAGCTCGTAAAAGGCGAGCTAGGCTTACCGTCACTAACACCGTGACATCTGACTAGGTGGTAGTGTCGCAGCGACTCGCTCGGATTGGTATCACCGCCTTACCTATTCCTGCCGCCATAACGTCAATGCTTGCCGTTGACGTGTTCCGGTTCGGAGGATAAGGTACCCGGTAAACTTAATTTTGCTCGAGACGTAACATGTCGACTTCGGGTTGGAACGCACCATTACCACCTTTGGTTTTTCTAGGCTGCGTGAATTTCTTACCATCAGGAAATTCGTCTGCTTGTTTATCTTCCAATGTCATCCTATTAATATTATAAAAGCGAAATTTTGTATGTATGGATGTATGGATGTTTGTTACTCTTTCACGCAAAAACTACAAAGCCGATTACGATGAAATTTGGTATGTAGGTAGCTGAAGACCCAGAATAACATATAGGCTACTTTTTATCCCGGAGTCCCCGCGGGATTGGGACTTACGTGAGTGAAACCGCGGGGCGCAGCTAGTATATAAATAAATAAAAAATACAAATGTGTGAATTCATTTGTATTTTTTAGGGTTCGGTTAAAATTGTTGTCTAGGGGGTAGAATTCAAGTATTACCTATATAATTAATTGTGATATTTTACCGATGCAAAGATACATACCGCAACATCCCCTAAGAATTGCTTGCATTCCGATTAAAAAGTGGTGGAATATCAAGAGATATGACAAGATACCAACCAATTACTACACTCGTACAGTTGTTTATCGACGAGCTTACTCATCTTAGCCTTCAATTCACACCATCATCTCACAAGTGTCGGAGGAAAGATGTTCACGTCGTTTTTTGTTGGACACCTCAAATTATAAGCACTAGCGGTTAACGAGCGAGAGACGATTTTAGAATCACTACATAGTATAAAACAAAGTCGACCGCCTCGTTGGTCGAGTGGCTAACGTACACGCCTAACTACACCGACCACCAGCGAGGCTCGGGTTCGATTCCCGACGGGGGCAGGCATTTGTGTGATGAATATTTAGATGTCTGCATTTCCGGGTCTGGGTGTTTATTAAATTTATTCTGGTATCTATTTAAGTATTTCTATGTATTAGTATCGTTGACTAACACCCATAACACAAGCATATAATTTGCTTACTTTGGGGTTAGATTCAATTTGTGTAACTTGTCCTGAGATATTTATTTATTTATTATTTATTTATTTAAAGTCGCTTCCACTGTCCCTATGTCCTTCTGTACGCTTAAATCTTTAAAACTACGCAACTAATTTTGATCTGTTTTTAATAAAGTAATTAAAGAGGAAGGTTTATTTGTCTATGTTATATCCGTGTGAAGTTGGGGCGGGACGCTAGTTTTAGTATATAACGGAAAGCTCTCTGTTTATGTACTTTACTCTGTCACAGATAATTGTCTCCGCGAGTTGCAAATTTATTTATTCCATTCCTTGTGTTGGTCTAGTTCTTCTAAGTAGAATAGACCGTATGCAGAGATAGTGAAAGAAAATAAGCGAGCAAAGGTTAAAATTACCAATAAGACCACTGCTGGTTCAGTACTATGCAACAACGTGACCGGTTCCTGACGTGCCATGACAGTGTCACGTTCCGGTACGGATGGTAAGTACCTATTCCTAAAACCATAATGGTAGTGTCATATTGCGGTCCGGAAAATATGGTAGGCGGTAGAATTGCACAATAATTATTATGATTCTAGAAAGAAAGAAAGAAAAGAAAGAAAATATATTTATTTGCGGAATATGCGTGTTGAAGTTGTTACATTTTTTTTAAATCTTTCCAACATATTCTACCACATTGTGGTGTGCAAATAATTTAATATTTTTATAAGTGAATAATTATATACACAATGTTTTAATATTCATACGAACAAATAATTTTATTCTTATTACTATTTGAGTTATAACATACAAATAATTTTAAAATTATAATAAACTAGCTGCGCCCCGCGGTTTCACCCGCGTAAGTCCCAATCCCGCGGGAACTCCGGGATAAAAAGTAGCCTATATGTTATTCTGGGTCTTCAGATACCTACATACCAAATTTCATCGTAATCGGCTTTGTAGTTTTTGCGTGAAAGAGTAACAAACATCCATACATCCATACATACAAACTTTCGCATTTATAATATTAATAGGATTTAGCCCTGTCTACCGTAAACTACCAAAACTAACTACTAAAATCACGTCTACTGGATAGCCATGCAAGTACGATCCGCAATGAGATGACTACGTTTCGGAAAGTGGTAAAAACCAAAATTGGCCATCCCTTCAAAAGTTATGATGCCACAGACACACATAGAGTCGTCAAACTTATAACAGTCTTCCCTTTCCGTCAGGGGTAAAAAAAGAGCTGCCGCCACCTTACTAACACACCTAACCTAAACATTGTCCCTTACCATCAGGAGATCCTGAGCTTGTATCTTCACTCCCATATCCACTAAGGGGTAGACAGAGGTACAACCAGGGCTCTCGTAACTGGTAACTAGCCGGGCACGTATCCGATCCCGGACAAAGTAGTTTTTTTATAAGAAAATTTGAAATGCACGTTTTCTATTTTTTGTTGCCTGACATAAAGAAGTCTTGTCCAGACCGCTAGACCACAGAAGCGAGAGCCTGTGTTTGTTCGTTGCTTTGTGCCATAAAAATATAGGTAAATGTGGCGATTACTATGTGGCGATGTGGCGATTTCCCCGTGTTGGTCCGGGCTCCTTTGCAGAATAGACCATCTGCCTTTCTGGCCAGGCAGCTCGTAAAAGGCGAGCACAGACTTATCATCACTAACACCGTGACATCTGACTAGGCGGTAGAGTTTCGCAGCGACTCGCCCGGATTGGTACCACCGCCTTACCTATTCCTGCCGCCATAACGTCATGACGTGTTCCGGTCCGGAGGGTAAGGTAGCCGGTAAACTTACTTTTGCTCGAGGTCTAACATCCTGACCTCGGGTTGGCAACGCACCATTACCATCTTTGGTGTCTCCAGGCGGCGTGAATTTCTTACCATCAGGAAATCCGTCTGCTTGTTTACCTTCCTATAACATAAAAAAAAACTATTGCAAACTCAAGGTAGAAAGCTGTAAAAAACAATAATAAACATACAAATTCTAGCTTTTCGCCTGGATCTTTTGACTTGTACGAAAATATTACAAAGCTTGTCGTTTTGTTGGCTATTGGTCGATGTCGAACGTCGGCTCGCATCAAAGAAGTCGCCCTTCGGACCACGACGTCTCTGCCGATGACTCGGCGCTTCGCTGACCACTGGGGACGGCCAAGAATTTCCTTAAGGATCAACAGAAATATTTACTTTGATAAAAAATGTTCAAACTTCAAATCATAATGAACGATGTGTTTTGAATAATTCATATGACAGCTGTCCGGTTTTGACTATGATAATCCAATCGTACATGTTTTGAAGTAAAAACATTACAAACTTTCTTTGTAGCAATAAAATAACATAATAAAATAATTTTCCCAGTGTTGGTCCGGGCTCCTTTGCAGAATAGACCATCTGCCTTCCTGCCAGGCAGCTCGTAAAAGGCGAGCATAGTCTTACCGTCACTAACACCTTGATATCTCACTAGGTGGTAGAGTTTCTCAGCGACTCACCCGGATTGGTACCAGTGCCTTACCTACTCCTGCCGCCATAATGTCAACGCTTGCCGTTGACGTGTTCCGGTTATGAGGATAAGGTAGGCGATGAACTTACTTTTGCTTGAAACATAACAACGGCCTCAGGTTGGCAACGCACAATGGTACACAATGGTGCACCGTCTGCTTATTTGCCTTCTAATATCATAAAAAATCGTTGTTTCCACCATGCAAAGTCACCTCAGCGTTTGTACAAAGTTCCTTATTTTTGCTAGAGACCTAACATCCCGACCTAAGGTTAGCAAGAAAGAAAGAAATAAATGTACCATTACCACCTTGGTATAGGCGGCGTGAATTTCTTACCAGCAGGAAATCCGTCTGTTTGCCTTTCAATGTCACAAAAAAGATACCTATTAGTGGGAATATTACCAAACAACCAAATGTGTATTTTTAATTATTACAGTATTTAATATATAATTTATACTCCGACATTAAATATATAGTTTATATTCCGACTTCTGCAGTGGGGTTTTGATCCACGTTTTTATTACAGTCGAAATCATAAGCCTACAATTAAATTGTATTCGTATACCTGATCTGAATTGCTCCCGGATATCCTAACAAAATAATCGCGGACTTCCTACCTCGCTCCAAAGATGATTAAAAAAACGAGCTCTATTATATCTCATCTCCCATGCTTCATCTGTAGAAGGATTGAACTTAAGGTGCGGTTTCCGTTTTTACTGCTTTTCACCTGCGACTTCGTATGTCAGGATCATCAAAGTCATATCAGCTTATTACCGTTTACAGGCGGATGCATACCTTCCTCAATCGTCGTTACGACTAGTGCTCCTCTGCCTGATGATCTCCGAGATGATGATCCGTACTCTTGCGTCCGTGATTCGACTTTGGGTCCATTAGTTCGACGTTCCCCGTGTTAGTCCAGGCTTCTTTGTAGAATAGACCATCTGCCTTCCTTACCAGGCAGCTCGTAAGAGGCGAGCAAAGGCTCACCGTCACTAACACCGTGAATTCTGACTAGGTGGTAGAGTTTAGCAGCGACTCGCCCGGATTGGTACCACCGCCTTACCTATTCCTGCCGCCATAACGTCATGACGTGTTCCGGTTCGGAGGGTAAGGTAAACTTACTTTTGCTCGAGGCCTAACATCCCGGCCCCAGGTTGGCAACGCACCATTACCACCTTTGGTGTCTCTAGGCGGCGTGAATTTCTTACCATCAGGAAATCCGTCTGCTTGTTTGCCTTCCAATATCATAAAAAAAAAACATACTCTTTATACATACATACATCTAGATAGTGGTTGCCACCGGCAGTCAGATCTTCGACCTATGGGGAGGCGGTAAAGGTAAAGTTCGATAGATATTTTTTTAATAACCCTTCGACTTTTAAGCATTTTTTTTTCTTTAAACTAAACTTCACAATTTACAGCCCTAAGCTTTATAACAAAAATACCTATTCGTATGTAGTCCTAGACGTATCCTTACTTTTTTCTTCTCTGTACGAATACGTTTTTTACGATTTTGTAGTAAACTTAGTTATATGTTGCATTTGCCATTACTTAAGTGCTCGTTGCAGTCGTTAATTTTTGGAGTGCAATATGGCCATTACCCTAAAATATTGCATTTATCCAAAATCCAAGCCTCAGGTTGGCAGCGCACCGACACAACCACTGGTTTCTATAGGCGGCGGGTATTTATTACCAACAGAAAACTAGTGATCTTA
>NJDD01001507.1:5614-19152 GCA_002245505.1 Calephelis nemesis | reverse complement strand
AAGCCTCAGGTTGACCGACCGACACAACCACTGGTTTCTATAGGCAACGGGTATTTATTACCAACAGAAAACTAGTCAGCTTATTCACTTTCTTAATACCATAAAAGAGACTTCCTATTTCTATTTTCTATGTCACCAATTGCTTTTTTTTTATTATCACTACATAGTACAAAACAAAGTCGCTTCCTCTCTCCCTATGTCCCTTTGTATGCTTAAATCTTTAAAACTACGCAACTGATTCTGATGCGGTTTTTTATAGATAAAGTGTTTAAAAAGGAAGATTTATATATATATTATATACCCGTGCGAAGCCGGGGCGGGTCGTTAATGTAAAATAAAGTAATATTTGAAATTAAAGTCAGTGGCTTTATTTCGGCCATTTTGCCGCGAACGTCAGTTGTGCACGTGCAGCCGGTGTAGACTTTCAGTAAGTAACCTAACCCCGCCTTTCGATGTCACGACTGAAGCAAAAAACACTGGTAACTGAATACCGACGGGGGACGCGATATATACAAAGATCTGGAGGGGATGGTGTGTGACGGCGACACGTATATACAGCATTCACCAAAACCCAGTTATTTTAACACTTCCGGTGTGTTCTGAATAACATTGAGGAATATTTACTCAGAAGTAAATTACATTTTTATATAGTAAAACACTAAATAACGTTTAGTACTTATAATAACGGTTAGAAGATAACCAGCGTATCCGGGCACGCTCTGCTGTGACTAAGGTTTTTGCTATTAAAATAATGTTGCCTTCTCGTGTTGATCCGGGTTCCTTTGTAGAATAGACCATCTGCCAACCTACTAGGCAGCTCGTAAAACGCGAGCATAGGCTTACCGTCACTAGAATCGTGGCATCTGACTAGGAGTTTCGCAGACACTCGCCGAGATTGGTACCACCACCTTACCTATTTCTGCCGCCATAACGTCAGTGTTTGCAGTTGACGTATTCCGGTTTGAAGGATAAGGTAGTCGGTAAACTTTCTTTTGCTCGAGGTCTAACACGTTGACCTCAGTTTGGCAACACACCATTACCACCTTTAGTGTCTCTAGGCGGCTTGAATTTCTTACCATCAGGAATTCGTCTGTTTGGTTGCCTTCGAATATCAAAAATAAAAAAAAAACCTTAAATTAAGATGTCTCCTCTCCACATACACAGATCTTAAGTTAAATTGGATAAAACAGAAGGATGTAGAAGAGATAAAATAAATAATCGAATAGGAAACGACGAGAAATAATCGATAAAAAAATATGGAAGTTGAACATATAACTTCCTCCGTTTTTCGAAGTTATTTAAAAATATTTGATATTTTAAATCGTCGGCGCTTGGTAAAACTTCCAAATATTCATATTTTTAAATGAAGAATCACTTGTACTGTTTTACGTATCACTTTTACTTTATTATTTTATAAATAGCCTACCGGTTTCGCTTTTTACAGCATCATCAGGGTTGGAACTTAAATTACTGCTTTACTACTGCTTAACTAATTAATTAAAATTTAAAAATGTCGAAAATAAAGGCTTAACTCTTGAATATTTTAGATAAAACAGGTGACACTCGATGGTATTTACCACAAATTTAATATTAGTTTGTGAATGAAGGATTTGTAAAAAGCGTTTCTTACAAGTTGTATTGTCGTCGGCGATAACAAGCGTCGCCTAACAATGCGATTACAAGTGTACAATTCATGATACCTCTTTATAATTCAACTTCTTTATCAAGACCTTTGAGCCTTAGTTCATTTGCCCCTGTGTAGGTAACTTTTGTTGAAAACGCTCTTAATATAGGGACCAAGTTATACCGGATAGGTTTTAAAGCGTGATATTATTGTAATATCAATAGTTGCGGCGCGGCTTTTGTGTAGTCGATTAACGCAATTATATTTATTGTAAACATTTTCGGATTACAATAGAATGATCTAATTTTAAGTTAACTGACCCACTGAACTAGTAACGTTACTTTATAATACAGCGACAATCCTAGCAATATTGTTAATGCTAGTTTATGGGATAGACGCATATATGTTTGTTGTTCTTTCACGCAAAAACTACTGAATTGATTCAGATGAAACTTTACAGTGATTTAGTTTACTCATCAGTACGATTTATAAAAAAAAAGCATTTCCACGCCCATATCCCTGAAGAGGTGTACAGCTGGACGCTAGACAACAGAGGCGAAAAAAAATACAATATTACTGAAAAAATTAATTGGAGAGTTTTCTAAGGATTTTTTTAACTACTGACAGCTACGGCTTCGTTCCACGACCTTACGTACCACTCGATGTCCATAGACACTGACTCGATACATGTTCTTCTACAGTACGATTTATTTGGTTTATTTCAACTAGTACTAACAAACTGATTCACGTCCTAATTTCTTTTTCCCCGATAATTATAAGATAGAATGTTCCAAGAGGCATATTAAAAATTACCAAAATGTACGAACAGAAACTCATCACCTGGTTGCGTATATTTCTCATGATATCTCTGGTAAATAGATGGATTGTACATTTTTCACAAGAAGTGATAACATAGCAGGAAAAGAGTTTTAAGATCGAGTATCTTCACACCCGTATTCGTGAAAAGAAGGTGGTACAACTAGGACACCCACGACTTACCAAATATACTAACAGTGTCAGCCCCGGGCAATGTCATTGATTAAAAAACTAGCTGTTCCGGCGAACTTCATTGCTTCCGTTCCGTTTATATAGAAGAGATTAAAATGTTACTTTTCCTAGTTTCCTCGCAGTTGAAAGAAAAAAAAACATGTTTACGCCAACTGGTTCCAGCCTCCTTTTACTTTTCAGCCGAAGTCGTTCAGCCTTTTTTAATTTTAAATATCTGTCTGGGGTATATTAAAACTGAGTAGTTATGCTATATAATTATACCTAAGCTATTTTTATTACTACTAGAAATTAATGAATACATTATTTATGTATACGCATTATAGCTCATAATGTTATGTCGTCAGATATACAATTACAGTGTACACAAGTGTGAATACCCATACATTTGCGTTATATAAATACAGATGTATTTCTAATAGATGTTCTTACTTACAGATCAGTCTGTTGCCTAGGTTAAGTATGTTGATAAATAAATTAAACACTTTTATTTTCTGAAAAACTTTGTAAATTCCATAGGCTTATTAGATATTTTAAAATTGTTGTTAGAAATGCTCTACATTTTTAATAAAACATTCTTTAAAACATCATTTACAACTACTGCAAGCTTTGCTAATTAACCGACTTTATAAAAAGAAGAGGGACATATGTTGGCCTCTTACATTTTTTTTGATAACCGATTTTTCAGCCATTTCTAAATCGATTTTAAAATTATTTTTTTATTTAAAAGAGCACATTTTCAAGGTGGTCCCATTACTACCAAGGCTTTATCTGGCTATGAAATGTTAAGAAAAATACAATTTTTTTGTCTACTGGCACGACTTAATTAAATCAAAGCCTTTTTTGAATGTCTAATGTGTTGCTAACATCGCGGTTTTTACAACTTCACCGGACTTTCTAAATTAAAGTTTTTTTTTTAGTTTTACTTCATTTTAATTGTTCGCTAGAACCTTTGTCTAGAACTACACATATTCGAGCCATCTGCTAAGAAAGGCTAGAGCTGTGTGTTTTTGAAAACCCGTCAATGTATCGATATCACAACAACACTATCTTTGAAGCTGGACCAAGTTACAGAAAGTTTAAATTTAGTCTAATTTGATCAAAACAGTTCCTGTAGTTACGGTCTTCAGCCGAATATCTTAATATATATAAATCTCATGTCACGATGTTTGTTCGTTTGGATTGGATTCCTAAAATACATAACCGATTTTAAATTAAATTGGCACACCGTGAGCAGTCTGGTCCAACTTGAGATATAGGATAGCTTACATCTTAATATATGATAAAAAAAAATACCATCCGAGCGAAGCCGGAACAGGCAGCTAGTAATTATATATTTATTTTACACGATTACTTGATCTAGCGGTCCGGTATTGGACTTGACTTCAAAAGGTCTCGGTTTCAATCCACAATTCGGGCAACAAGATTGTATTTCATTTTTTTTGTCTTATAGAATTGACCGAATTCATACTTAAATTTATGTTTACGTTAAGTTATTAAGTTACCTTTTTCATATAGAAACATCATTATATGTAGAGTAATAAGTTATCTATAAACTTCTACCCACCTATTACAAGTCAGGTACCTAAAACGTAGAAAATAACAATACTTTTCTGTATAATTAAAATCAGTTTCAAAAAGAAAAATAAATTCGGCTCATGACGAATATATTGTGTAAAGTTAAAACACATGAAGTCTGTTATATCCCTACATACACACATACATACACACAAATGTACACGTAACGTACATAGATGCGGTGTATGTTCACGCATGCGCGGTGAGGAGGCTGCGCGTGAGATCCGCGCTCGCAGCTGCGGCGGCCAGGTGTGCGCTCCCCACAGCCCCCGTCGCCCGCCCCGCCCCGGGTACTGGCGATTACAACAATTATAATATACAAATCATTAATAATCATATTATATTAATACTTACATGGAAAGGAGACTTACTGAAAACGGTACCTCGTAGGGCTAAAATAACTTGACTATATGTCTAATACCTTTTGTCGAAAACGATACAGAATATGGAATGTATGAGAATTTTCGTACAGTATGTAAATGTATGTAATGTGAACGTTCACCAAACAAATTCAATTAGATAATTATAAATTGTTTAGTTTTAGGCAGATAAACTTAGATTTTTTTAAATTTGAATCCTATATTTACAATTCTGCATGAACGCTTCGAATTATGAAACTCGGATTGAACCTAATCTCAGCCAATTTTTATCCAGTTTCAATTAGAAGTTTCTTTAGTTTTGTTGTATATTGAATAAGTACGTGTTATCGAAACATCTTAACCAAATGTCTATACTGGAGCTTAAAAGTTTCAGCTTATTTATATCAAAAAATATTTTTCTATTAGTTGTCAAGTTTAAATAATAATTATACAATTAAATTAACGTATTTAAAAATTTTCAAAATAATTATGTTCACATGTTATCGACGCACCTATAACATCAACGGTGTCTCTAGGCTATGGTTACTTCTTACGTAAGCTTTCTACTTCATCAGGGGAGCTGCGTGCTTATTTGCTGTCGTTTGCCACAAAAATAAAAAAACTCAAGTAAAGCATTTTGTTCACGACTGTCCGCATTACCCCAACTAAATCTGTGAATGCTTGCACAAACCCGCTTCCATGACATAAACAGTTCATCAAGTATCGTATTTATTCCTAGCAGTGTTGGTCTCGGAGTGCCCCATACTTCATGGTCGAACCCTCATGGGGCCGATCCCCGCCAGTAATTATCCAACATGTATTTATATCAGATTTTTACTTTATTATTATTCGTCGTGGACATTCTGTGTCGGAATCATTTAAATTCCATCACTGTTGTATGATCATTATTTGAAAAAGTAACTTAACGCCTGTATCCCCGAAGAGATAGGCAGATGCACTAACAGAGCACCCACGACTAGTACAAAACACTAAGTCCCACAATGTGATAAGTGTCAAACCTATTGTCAACCGGGCATAGGTATATCCAATTCCGGAAAACGTTGTTTTTAACAGAAAATTTTAAAACAAATCTTTTTTATTGCCTCACCCGGGGATCGAACCAAAGACTCATGAAGTCAAGAACATGACCAGACTGCTAGACCACAAAAGCGTTATATTCTTACTATTTGATGATCACTGAAAAAAATGCGCAGAACTCATCACTTATTTACCTAAATACACACAAATTTCACTAGGTAGTATGTAGTCAAGAAACTCGAATTACTCACAATAAAATAAAATATCTTGTAATTAATACATTTAAGAATATTTCGCAATTAATACATGTTTTGTAAGTAACTTTGGACAAACCAACCATATTCTGTTTGTAAAAGGCATGAAAAAAAAATTTTTAAATAAATAAAATTGTAGTGTCTAATTATTCCTATTTTAACCCCCGACGCAAAAAGAGAGGTGTTATAAATTAGACATTTGTGTGTCTCTCTGTCTGTGGCATTATAACTCCCGAACGGATGCAGTGATTTCAATTAAGTTTTTTTTGTATTAAAAGTAACTAATGTACGAGTGTTTTTTGACATGCTTGATGAAAATCGGTTTAGCCGTTTATAAGTTGTTGGAGGTGAAAGTGGGGAGATTAACCGAATGTTTTATTTTTTAAAGGGAAATTAAGTTCTAGTGTCAGGAGTTTTTTAAATGTTATATTTAATTTTCTATTATTACTACATGAAGATGAGAGTTTAAACGGTACCCATACCAAAACATCATTTTTTTACAATTTTGATCTGTCTGTTAGTTCCGTCAATACTTTCAAGCGGATATACTAACGTTGACGGGACTTTCATTGGCACATAGCTAAAGTAATAGGAGTAACTTAAATTACTTTTATTTCAGTTTAATAAACACATTTTCTATGCGTCTTTACACATATTCAATTTAAAAAATGTATTTAAGCAAAATTATGTCAAAAAGGCTATTATACGGTCTCAGAGTATTTGGAAGATGAACATGCTTGGGGATAGATGTTTCAATCTTCCACTGCAATTTGTAATGTAATTTGTTGTACTTTTGATTTAAGTTAAAATCAGATTGTAATTTGTATTTTTAAGCTAGATTATGTTGTAAATATTATTATTGAAAAAAGACAAGCCCGCTGAGTTTCTTCCGCCGGATCTTCTCAGTGTGAGGCCGCGATTCCGATCCGGTGGTAGTTTAAAAAAATGTCGACGCGCACAAGTACCACTTGTATGGTTCATGTGAATAAAGATTATTCTGATTCTGAATCATTATATACACTTAAGTATACTTAGAAATATCGGCTTGTATTTAAAAGCATTGCTCTTGTCAATCTTCAGTGCAATCTCCTTTGCGCTTTCTCTTTCAACTATTACTACGACTTAAAACGACCAAGTTTCCCTTTATTTAGATATACATACCTACAACAAATACCTATATATATATATATATATATATAAATCTTGTGTCACAATGTTTGTTCTCAATGGACTCCTAAACCACTTAACCGATTATAATAAAATTCGCACACCATGTGCAGTTCGATCCAACTTGAGAGATAGGATAGCTTATATCTCAATTTATGGTAAAAAAATTACCATCCGAGCGAAGCCGGAACGAGCAGCTAGTACCAATATAAAATTGAAATATCTGTTTGTAATTTTAAAACATCCGCTTTTTACTACATATTATTTTTTTATGTTAGAGGTCATCGAACCATCGCACGGTACTCCGGTAAGAGACAACTTTAGCCTACAGACACCATAAATGTTACAGGTGCATCGCTGTCTTGAGGTCGGGATGGGAGGCCTATTGTGCTAGTATCGGCTATCCTATCATCCAGACCGGAACATGTCATAGTCATTTTGGCGGTAGGAATATCTTCAGCCGACTTCTTTATTTTTCTTAAACTCAAGGTTAAGAAAAATAAAGAATATATCGGTATAAGACATAAAAGAGAATACGCGGCGAGAATTGAACTCAATTCCGGAAACAGCGCTTAAAAATTGTTTGAATGATTGGACTGTTCGTTGGCGTGTCAATTTCTGAAGGAGCATAATTTGAACGAGATAAAATAAATTTTGATGAATAACAAACAGTTTGTGTATCTTTGTGTTTGATGTATAACAAACAGTGTGTGTGTGTGTGTGTGTGTGTGTGTGTGTGTGTGTTTGTGTGTATGCGTGTGTGTGTGTGTGTGTTTTTTACTTTTTGAAGATACTTTCGTCGCATGTTAATTGACTTAACAAATATATGAGGAGCTACTGAAATGTTGTTAAGGATTCAAAGTTAATATTTTGTGATACTTTATTGCTATATTTAAAATGTGCAATTTACTAACAAAAAAGATACACATGTAATGTATATTAAATGACTAAATAATGTATGTGCCAATCTGTCTTAGTGTTTTGATTACCTATACGAGTTTTCGAATTCTACACATAATGAGTTCTATATGTTTGTGCCCGCTTAAGCTTTGGTCAACTAAAACACCCAGATATTTAGTAATTATTACTTTACTACTCATTGGACATGAACATTGAGGGTTTAGAAAAAAACAACTATGAATTTGAGTATTGAACAGGTTTTTGTTATTCGTATGTAATTAGTTTTTAAAGCATTTAGTTTAAATAAATTAGTTCTTAACCAATCACATATTTTATGTAGTCCTTCTTCAGCTCTCGTACATTTTCCCTGTTGGAGCCGTAATAACTACCCCAGTATCATTTGTATCAGAAAAAATGTGACCACTGCTTAGCGTTAGATTGCACAAACCATTTATGTAAATCAAGAACATAGTTGGACCCAAAACACTTCCTTATGGAACCCCATAGGTTATACTTAAATCCTACTAATCTCGCTGATTTTTATTATTTAGATATTTTTGATAGTTATAATGAAATGCCTCTTAGCACTCTTCTCCCCAAGCTCCGTTATAGGATCGAAATTGGTAGACACCGTTCAACATTTATTTCCCTTGTCAAAATTATCAAGAATGAGTAAAGTTAAATCTGTAACTCTGTGAGTCTTCCGTACTAATTCCTTGCCTAAAACCTTAATGAGACTTTGTGAGTAAATTAAATTTATTAAAATAAGTATTTTCGAAATGGATGAAAGCACAGAAACAGGTCTTTCCATGCCCATCTTTTTGAAAAGGACAGACGATAGCTAATTTCAAATAGTCTGGGAAAATTCCGTTTGTAAAACAAAGATTTGCCAAGTGCGTTAGGATGGATATTGAAAAGATTATTAGCAAATTGAAAGAATTTCATTGATATGGTACCATGTCCAGAACGCTTCCTTTTATATGTTCATAATAATGAATCTTACTTCATTGGGGTCATTTACATTACATTACAATTCCTTACATACAATTCCTTACATACAATTCCTTATGTATGAGGAATTCCATCCATATATCCAGGAATTGTATGAGTTCCATTCCTTTACATTACAATTACTCAACGTGTTAGTTCATTTTTAAAAAAAGTATATTTATATAAAATTTTTCCTTTTCGCTATAAATTTTAACGCTAAAAGCGCTAATTTTAAACAACAATAATCTTTAACTTTCTGGTGTTAATCATTCGTATACAGGCTCCATCATGAAATGGTCTAAATGTTGCCTGGGAATATGCCGCTCATTGATAAAGAAATAAGAAAGTAAAGTTTATTTGCTCTTTTACAGCTTTTTTTACATAAAAGTGGAAGGCAAACAAGCTGACGGATTTCCTGATGGTAAAAAATTCACGCCGCATAGAGACACCCAAGGTGATGGTGCGTTGCTAAGCTTAAGCCAAGATGTTAGGCCTCGAGCAAAAGTGAATTTACCAGCTGCCTTATTACTAATCGGAACAAGTCAACAGCAATCACTGATGTTATGGGCGGTACGAATAGATAAGGCAATGGTACCCATTCGGGCGAGTCGCTGCGTACTCTACTACATAGTCAGATGTCATGGTGTTAGTGCACACCTTTTACGAGCTGCCTGGCGGGAAGGCAGGTGGCCTATTCTGCAAAGGAGCCTGAACGGGGAAAAGCTGTAGCTGGTATGTTATACTTAATGTGCAAGTCTACCAGCTACTCTACCCTACGAACAGGGACACGACAGTGCTGAACAATCATGAGACTAATTACACCCTATCAAAATGCCGGACATAGAGGCAAATTGTTTATCCTGCAAAGGAGCTCATGAACAGCACTGACACTTGAATTTAGAACATGAAGAAAATTTAACCACTGAGGGAAAAAGAGGGGTGTTTTATGTCTGTCGTATCTCTAAATGTGTGTGTGTGTTTATATGTGGCATCATTACTCTTAAACATACATATGTACATTCACATCTCCACGCCAAGTTCCTTACGGGATAGGCAGAGAGTATCGAGTGCCTGACCTCAAGATCCTGACAAATCTGTCTAGCTTCCTTCACATTCATTACCCTTTTCAAACAAACACGCCAGTTGGAGACTCTTGACACTACCCTCGGATAATATCCGAGTGATCTGATTGTGGAATATCAACCTTGATCTCCCGGGTTTCTACATCCATCCACATTCGCATAGTATATCTGCTTTGTCAATCTTTCATCTGTCATTCTTTTCACATGACTGAATCAGTGGATCATGCCCTTTCTCATTTTATCACCAATACTTTCTTTCAATCCCATTTTATTTCAATTTTTAAGACTTAGAGTTAAAATTCACCTTAGTTGAGTTTGTAGCAGTTAGTTGGACGGCTTCTCGCACCATGTTTGTTCTCGCACCAGCACTATAAATAAGTAAAACCGTGGATATACTAGTAAAATGTATTGTCAAGTGTGACCACTCGTGCGTATTCATCATACGATTGCAGTGACGTCTCTCTAATTTCTTTAGCGATTAAGACCATGCGCGCTACATATGATTTTATTTTGAAAACTCATAGAATGCATTTACACCTAACGACAATACTTTTTGCAAAATTATTAAACTAAAATTATTTTTGTTATTCGTTGAATAAAACTTAAGAAATTAATTTTAAAAATTTGTAAATATGATCATGTTACTAAAGACGTAAATGATGACGTCTATATTAAATCTATGTCAGTCTATCAGAATCAGTTCAGAAAAGTTTAATAACATGGACTACACAAAAGTAGATACTTGTCCACGTTGATATTGATATAAAATGACTACCTTAGTAGTGAACTCATTTTTACCGACTGGAAAAAAGGAGGAGGTTCTCAATTCGACTGTAAGTTCTTTGTATGTTTATTCGCGATTACTCGGCCAATAAACAACTGATTTTGATTTTCTTTTTTAAAAAGGTCACAATTCCGAGGTGGTCCCATATTAGTTATATCATGATCTAACTAGCGGTTTTTGATCTGGGTCCTCTGTGTAGAATAGACCATATGCCCCACCACCTGCCAAGAAGCTCACAAGAGGCGAACATAGGTTACATAGTCATAGGTTCTTACTATCAGGAAATGCGCCTGCTTGTATGCCTTCCAATAACATAAAAAAACCAACAAGACCATTTGTGGCAGAATGCTGTGTACCAACTGGCCCGAGTAGGGATCCACCACCTTACCTGTTTCTGTCCTCACAATGACAGTGTCATGTTCCGATCCGGGATAGCCGATGACTCGCACAATACACCTAACACCGCAGCCGGCTCCCTATTACATTTGCGGTGTCTTTAAGCCATAGTTATCTCTTGTTAACTATCTATGTCCATAAAATAATTGATAAAAAGTGTTTTTGCATAGACTATAAATGGCACACTACGCTGGTTCGGTCACATTTAACGTTCCTCGATCAAATGGCTCGGGTTTAGTCCGAGGGTGGAATTAAACTGGCATCTTTGTAAGAAAATCTTCATTAATGTAGAGGAGGCTAGGCAGATTCGCTAGGATCGTGACACTTGGCACTGGATACTTTCTGCCCACCCCGCAAGGGACTTGTTGTCAAGAAATGTATGAATGTATAAGAATAGTGGTTTGTAGAATGAGGTATCCAGTCTACTTAAATGCGAAAGACCTACTGAAATAAAGAAGCAAGAGTAAAGAAACGCTAGGAAAACCAAAAAATAATGACGGGGCTTTATCAACTCCACACACACCATTGATACTTCCATTTTTTATGCAACGTTTGTTTCTGATTATCACTTACCCCTCATCTTGGCAACCTCCCATTATCCTGGCATACTTAGCAAAAAATATGACACGATAAATAAATCGGATGCAGTAAATGTCTTGTGAAAGATGGTAAAGCGCAGAGCGCGCGGGCGCACGGCGATTTGCCGCATTTCACGGCGCCGCGACGGGTCACGGCGGTGGGGTCACGCCCCGCTAATGTCACGGAGACACTTTCCAAGCCATCACCTCACGAATACCAACTCGTTAATATGCCATAACTGTTTCTCGTATAAAAATATCTAATTGAAATTATTTAGAACCTTATTGGTCTAAAGCAGATTCCACTATTTTAACTAAAAGCTTCTTTAAAATGTCACTATTATCCTCGAAAGACCTGTAGAATCTGTGTTGAGTCGCAAGTGTATTAGGTATGTTTTAAGTCTTCGAATTTTGAGATTCCCCAAAGGACTTCAAATTTTGGTTCTATATGTTGTATTCATGGTTCTACATATATGTATTATACATGACGAATTACATTACGTTTTGAAATTTCGAAACAATTTTTTTTTTGCAATTCGGAATCCAAAGCTCAGTTGAACAGTGCTATCGTTGAGTACACATTCAATAACAAAAAAAAATCGTCATTACCGGACTACTCAAAAATGGCAAACATTTATCAGTTACACAATTATTTAAGTTTTTATATGTTTTATGATTTACAAAATAAATTTTGTATTTCATTAATAATGTTGTTTTGCAACATTATTAATTGCTAAAATTGTGCCTAAATTTTTGAAGTGAAAACTTCTTTGAAATGGGTAAACGTCTAAGCTCGCTTCAGGACATGTGACCTGATCGAAAATTCGTAAGACGAATGGAGAGTAAACAGCTGGCGCGGCGTAGGAGAGGAGGTATCCTTCTCTCTTGCTACAGAGCGGCGAAAATGTATGTCTACGCCTGCTGTTTCGTTTAAACGGCGCAGGGCGCTCGCGCGAATGTTCGGGTTATCATTTTTGTGTACGATAGCGCAATAAATAAATGTATAATGGTAGTACTTTCATACTGATAATCAAAGCAATTCGTGCAAAATTATTCCCTAACCATTCCAAAATATCAAAAATGCACAACATTAATATTTAAGTTTTCACTTCTGCCGGCACTCCCGGAGTACAATCTGTCTTTTTTTTACAAGTCAATCTAAAATATGGCCGTGTATAGACATATATAGAAAATGGCTAACTTAGCAACATTGCTACCATCCTTTACGAAATTTTCGAACATGTGGTACGACTCATATAAATATATATCATATAAAATCTACGATATCATATAAAATTTACGCTTGCGAAATTTCGAAACGGAGAAACCACATACGGAGAACTCTGATCGTGTGTGGCTGGTTGACTTTATCTCAGCTGATGAAAATGAAAGTGAGACTAAGCTAGTAGGTAGGTGCCTATTCTCTGTACCTTGAATATATTTTTTTTAATCTTTATTTAGAGATTTTTTCACTCAGTGAAAATGCTAATTTTATAAACACTTACTCTAATAACTTAAACCTAACGTAACGTATACCTAACGTATATTTATATTACATGGACAAGACGAAAATCATGCGGAATGTCCATGTAGCGCCCACCCCAGTGTCAGTTGGGAACGCGATCCTAGAAGTTGTCGACGAATATATATCTAGGACAAACGGTCCAGTTAGGTAGTTCCAACTTCGAGAAAGAGGTGAATCGACGAATCCAACTCGGTTGGGCAGCGTTCGGGAAATTGCGTAGCGTCTTTTCGTCCGAAATACCTCAGTGTCTTAAAACAA
>NJDD01001505.1:504680-518119 GCA_002245505.1 Calephelis nemesis | reverse complement strand
AGGCTTGACGTCTTTTAAATTTGTTTCTATGTGGGGTGCTATTGCATGAAATAAACGACTGAAAAGGAGTATGATGTATGTTCGACTTCCATATTTTTTGTTTAATCGATTTTTTTGTCTTTTCTAAACCAATTTTTTTATAAAAGATCGTACTTCTGACCTACCGAGTCAGGATATTGGTATCTCAGGTAAATAGAGGTAAACACTCAATTTTTGTATTCTTAAACGATTTATTTATTGAAGTTGAAGTTGTTTTTTTTTGTAGTTTTACTGCAATTGATTTATTTCATATAGACGCCATACCCTCTCAAATACCCTTGCACAGTGACCTGGTCTTTTCTTTATTTATATTTATTAAGAACTAGCTGCGCCCCGCGGTTTCACCCGCGTAAGTCCCAATCCCGCTGGAACTCCGGGATAAAAAGTAGCCTATATGTTATTCTGGGTATTCAGCTACCTACATACCAAATTTCATCGTAATCGGCTTTGTAGTTTTTGCGTGAAAGAGTAACAAACATCCATACATCCATACATCCATACATACAAACTTTCGCATTTATAATATTAACAGGATTAGATATTGCCTGTAACTGCGACGATTATTAAAGTTCAGCTGTAGTAAATCATTAACGTACTCAAATGTAATTTTTATTCGATTTTCTTAAGATAACTCTACCAAATCCAGACCTACTTACCCGCTAAGGACGTATGCTCTTTAAAAAAATAAAATAAAAATAAAACAGTGTTCGAAATCGGTTCAGAAATGACGGAAAATTCGATAAACACCTGTCAAAAATAGAGGCGTCGATAATGAATCCTTTTTTTCAAGTTGGTTAAAAAGTAGTACATGTTACTCTCCGGTCCGAAAAGTAAAAAGCAAACACACTTTCATAATTTTGTTTATGTTGTACTAGCTACCCGCCCCGACTTCGCACGGGTATAAAATATACATATAAACCTTCCTCTTCTATCACTTTATCTATTAAAAAAACCGCATCAAACTTGGTTGCGTAGTTTTAAAGATTTAAGAATATACAAAGAGACATAGGAACAGAGGAAGCGACTTTGTTTTATACTATGATGGGCTAAGTAAGTAGATAGGTATATTAAAAAACTGATAAATATAAAATCTCCCTGATGACAATGATCACTGCTTATAAATAAATTCCCTAATTCAAACCGTATAAATTAATTTAAATGCAAAATTTTGTATGGGTGTATCTTTATAGCATCATAATGCTTAAACGATTGGCAGATTTAGCACATCATCTTTTTATTACCCGATATAAGGTAACAGTCGCATAATTTGAATTTAAAGTAGCCAGAAGCGTAACATGAAATATTAAAGACCATACACATATTACACAACCCATGAAGGAGGAAGGTCTTCGAATACCAAAGACAATATATTCACTAATTTCTGGGAATTCCATAATTGGTTTCAGGAAGGTGGGGTTCATGACGTCATCCGATAAGTGTTCGATTGATTTTCTCTTTGTAAAAGAATATTGAAAAACTATAAAGAGATAATTAGAGGGGTGTACTGGTTTTCTTGTGTACTACGTGTAGACGTTGTGTACGTGTGATGTTCACTGAAAAATTGTAATAAAAGTGACCGCCTCCTTGGTCGAATGGCTAGCGTACACGCCTAACTACAACAACCAACCGCGAGGCACGGGTTTGATTTCCGACGGGCAGGAATTTGTATGAAAAACATTTAGATGACTGCATTTCCGGGTCTGGGTATTTATTAAATTTATTCTGGTATCTATTTCCCCGTGTTGGTCCGGGCTCCTTTGCAGAATAGATCATCTGCCTTCCTGTCAGGCAGATTGTAAAAGGCGAACATAGGCTTATCGTCACCAACATTCTACTAGGTATTAGTACCACCACCTTACCTATTCCTGCCGCCATAACGTTATGACGTATTCCGGTTCGGAGGGTAAGGTAAATTTACTTTTACTTGAGGCCTAGCATCCCGGTTTCAGGTTGGCAACGCACCATTTAGTGTCACTAGGCGGCGTGAATTTCTTACCATCAGAAAATCCGTCTGCTTGTGTGCCTTCTAATATCATTAAAAAATATTTCTATTTATTAGTATCGTTGACTAACACCCATAACACAAGCATATAATTTGCTTACCTTGAGGGTAGATTAAATTTGTGTTACTTGTCCAGGGATATTTATTTATTTATTATGTGTCCGTAGTGTGAGTACGTTCCTCAAGTTGATGTATCATATAACAACGATTCATGAAGAAGGAGAGAAAATCAAATTCGACTTTCAATACTATTTCGTTAATTGAAAATTTGATCACAGCCGAGGTGGCTATTAAACGGAATCTTTGAGGGAAATGAAATTTCATTTCTCAAGAATACTCTTTCCAGTTCGACATTTTTTAATGATAGAAATATAATTATTTTGTTCTCGAGAAACGTGTTAAAACAGAGGCTTACTTTATATTTGACCGTGTCGTTGGCCGAAGGGCTAATGTACACGCCAACGACTAACCTCAAAGCTTGAATTCGACTCCCAATAAAGGAAGGTAGACTTTAACTAGACGTGTTTTTGATAAAAGTAACTGCATACCGGCTGAAGTTGCCATAGTTGCTAATCTGATACTAGTTTTTTTTGTGTAAGTTTTGCCATAGCTTTAAGAAGTCCGTGACAATATAAGTCTACTATTAACATCGTCATCTTATGGTCAGGACCGTAGATCACGTATGCAAATTTAAAGGCTAACTTCTGCATACCAAAACAGAGTAAGACAGTGGTTAGCGCTGTTTTTATTTTAACTAGCTTTCCGCCGTTTTGACCCTTGGAATTTGGTTATATTGCAACAATTGCATTCCCGCTTTTAACCCCAATTTTCCTCTAAAAATCGAAATAGAGAATTTTATCCCAATAGATGGATTTCTTTTGAACATTTAATCGGAATTAAAAATATTCATCTAAGTAAACTTATACCCTGTCTGTATACCAAATTCCATCAAAATCCGTTCAGTAGTTTCTGCGTGATTGACGGACAAGCATACAAACAATTTTCACATTTTGTAATGTTATTGTAATGTATTGAGATGTAGTATTTTTATCAAATAAAAAAAGGAGGGGGTCCGATTTTATTGTACGTTTTTTGTGGTTACGTGATTACTCGGACATATAAATTTGGTCAAAATATTACTAGTCGTTTTAGAGTAACACTTAATAATTCAAATATTTATGTAACTCGAATCTTAATGTCAGATATTCATAACATTTTACGGTTCCGGTTCGGAGGGTAAGGTAGCCGGTAAACTTACTTTTGCCCGAGGTCTAACATCCCAGCCTCTGGTTGGCAACGCACTATTACCACCTTTGGTATCTCTAGGCTGCGGGAATTTCTTACCATCAGGAAACCCGTCTGCTTGTTTGCCTTCCAATGTCATAAAAAAAAATTATTTGGAATCATTTTGTGAAAAGAATTATCAAATCGCAACATAGTAATGAAATTGGAACCAGTTTTTTTTGCAGTTTTACATTTTACAAAAATATATATACAAAACATACACATTTACAAAAATACAGCCCCTTTTTAGTTACCTGCGTCTATTTTTTTCTCAAAAGTAAATTAGTAAATTAAGGTATTTCTTAATTTAGACTTACTAATTTTTATCCTGAGGCACTGACAGAAAACCAGCGTTGCAGTCCCTGCTGCAACATTTTTGATGAGTCAGTACACCTTTTTCCAGAGGTGATACATCATAATAAGTATGTTATTCCTGTAGAATTGTTAGCTTTAAGTTGTAACTACATTTTGTTTATTTTCTTTATATCGTGTACAAATTAAGTATAATTTCTGGTAATAAACGTATTCTATGTCTATGTCTAAGTATCTTCACGCCCATATCACCAAAGAGGTGGTAGAGGCACAACGACGGCACGACTAGGCGAAAACACTAAGTGATAGGTGGCAAAATTAAATAATGTAAGTAATAAATGATTTCTAAATAATATCAATGTGAAAAATTCACTCTCCTTCAGTTATATTATGTGTATATATAAGAAAATGAAATACGCTTCAGTTAATTGAAGTAAACATAAAATTTCATTCATTCATTCTAACAACTACCATGTAAAAACCCTCGAACGCTCTCCGTCGGCTCTACGTGACAGTGTTTCATGAAAAATGGGTTTTCAGTGTTCATTTTACACGAGTTTTGACAGATACTTTACTTTTTATCATTTTGTATGAATAAATCAGTTTTTATGAGATAGGAAGTCACACAAACTGGTTTTATGACACGGACGGTAAGAATTATTTAAGAAATACGTGATACGTGGTGTCGCCTCTGTGGTCAAACGGTCCGGGTGTTGGACTTGATTGCATGAGGTCTCGGGTTCGAATCCCGGGTCGGCCAACAAAAAGAAAATTGGATTTATCCAATTTTCTAATAAAAAAAATGTTGGTCGGGATTAGAAACGTGCCCGGTTGGCGATAGGCTAGTCACCTATCACATTATGGGACTTAGTATCTTCGGGTAGTCGTGGGTGCCCTGGTTGTGCCTCTGCCTACCTCTTCGGGGATATGGGCGTGAAGATACTTTTTTTTACGTGATACTAAAAGTCAGCAAAGGTGATGATAGTGCGTTGCCAACGAGAGTCTAGGATGTTAAGCCTCTAGCTTAAATAATATACTTACCATGACCTTCAAAAACCAAAACGTGTGCGTGGTGAGTGCTAACGATGTTGTAATGGTAACTATTGTTAAGGAGGTGATATCAAAACAGGCGAATTCTAAAACTCTAACACTTAGTTTTGGTCCAGTTGCTGTAAGCAAAAATCCATTTCTGCTTACAGCACCTGTACCGATTGTAATAGGTAAAAATTTTTGAAAGTTTGAGCTTTCTAGCTTTTTTTTTATGTTATAGGAAGGCAAACATGCAGGCGGATTTCCTGATGGTAAGAAACTCACGCCGCCTAGACACCAAAGATGTTTGTTAATGATGCGTTGCCAACCTGAGGTCAGGATGTTAGGCTTCAAGCAAAAGTAAGTTTACCGGCTACCTTACCCTCCGGACCGGAACACGTTATGACGTTATGGCGGCAGGAATAGGTAAGGCGGTGGTACCAATCCGGGCGAGTCGCTGCCAAACTCTACCACCTAGTCGGATGTCACGGTGTTAGTGATTGTAAGCCTATGCTCGCTACGAGCTGCCTGGCAAGAAAGGCAGATGGTCTATTCTGCAAAGGATCCCGGACCAACACGGGGAAAGCTATCACGGTTTATGAGATGCAGCCTAGAGACAGACAAACAGACAGCGGAGTAATAGGGTCCGTTTTTACCTTATGGGTAGGGAACCCTAAAAAGTTACTTTAGAAGAACTATATAAAAACGAGAGAACAACCGCAGGCAATACTACAAAAATAATGTCTAATCCGCGTAATAAATTGATGGAATTTTAAACGATTTACTGCAACCGTTCGCGGTGAAGAATTCCTTTAAGCATTTGCTTCATTATAACAACAGAAGGAGCTCGTTCTCAGGCACGAAGCATTTCGGGGCAGGCAAAGAATGTTCAATAAACAGAATGTCGCAGATCTATTTCGTTTAAATAAATATTGAAATAATTTAATGCTGCATCATGCAAAAATGGACTTGAATGTTCCTTTTAAAACAAAATGTCGTCAATGTAGAATCAAATGAATTATTAAGCACAAAAAGTATTATTGAAATATAAATGAAAAAGAGCTAATTTTATTGCTTCCTCGTGTTGGTCTGGGCTCCTTTGTAGAATAGACCATCTGTTCTCCTGCCAGGCAACTTGTAAAAGGCGAGCATAGGCCTACCGTCACCAACACCGTGACATTCTACTAGGTAGTAGAGTTTTGCAGCGACTTGCCCGATTGGTACCACCGCCTTACCTATTCCTGCCACCATAACGTCATGACGTGTTCCTGCCGTCATAACGTCCAATGCTTACCGTTGACATGTTCCGGTTTGGAGGGTTAAATAGCCGATGAACTTACATTTGCTCGATGCCTAACATCCCGGCCTTGGATTTGCAAAGCACCGTTACCGCCTTTGTTGTTTCAAGGCGGCCTGAATTTTTAACTGTCAGGAAATCAGGCACACAAGCGCCTACCATTATCATAAGAAAAAGGTTTAGTCACAAGACGTCATTGTTGATGACAAATATCAGTATAAAGTATCAATAGACAAAAGTAAAGTAAAGTAACGTATCTTCACGCCCACGTCCCCGAAGAAGTAGGCAGAGGCACCACCACGGCACCCACGAATAGCCGAAGACACAAACTTCCACAGTGGCAAGCTTACCGCGAAACCGGGCACATTCCAATCCTGAGCAACATTTTGTTTATTAGAAAATTCGAAAAACAGATTTTCTTTTTGTTGCCCGGCCTGGGAATCGAACCCGGGAAGTCATGAAGTCAAGTCCAACGACTGAACTGCTAGGCTACAAAGATTTAAATAATAATTATATAAAAGTAAGAAACTTTTGTGAGTCTAATGTAACAATATGTAGTAGTACTACATAAAAGCGTACTGTTACAAATTTAAGAAATGTTTTATACTAATGTCTTATACTTTTTACTACAGGTAATTTTTTTCCATCCTGGCAAATGAAAATTAAAGAATTATAAACGCCCAAGTCCCTATCGGGACTTGAACTTGAGCCTCGCGGATATGCGAGGAGAAAGATGTATACCCTAAACGCTTGACCAACGAGGTAGTACTTATGTGAAATATATTACATTTCGTTGAAACACACAAAGCATATAAAATTGAAATCCAATTACTTTTACCGTGTATTTCATGCACTGACAGAATTTCGAACTTGCAAATCCTTTGCATAATATTAACTGAAAGCCAGGCTTTTCAGTCCTGAAGTGTATTGGAAACGTATACCCATATGGTAGCTCCGCGAATATAGTTTGATGGATGGTATTTATTAGAAGTATATAAACAGCTTTAAATTACTACCGGAAAGTCAGACATAATCCACATTTAACCGACTCCTAAAAGGAGGAGATCATCAATTTCGATGTGTGTTTTTTGCAAATTTTAACGCGTTATTATATATTTTACAAGTTTTTTATGGTATTTATTACAAGTTTCTAAACAGCTTTAAAATATTATAGGACGGTCAGACATAATGCGCATTTAACCGACTTCAAAAAGAAGGAGATCATAAATTTCGTATTGTGTTTTTGTATATTTGTCACGCGATTATATGAAAACACAAACATGTTTTTTGAAATAAGAATTATCAATCGCTACGTTGCAATTAAATTGAAGTCGTTTTATTGCTGTTTTAGTGGGTTAAATTAATGGTAAGGATATTAAATTATTTCTAAAGATCTTAATCCACCTATTCCCCAAATTGCAAGCAAATGGCAGACAAAATAGGAAAATTTAATGTTTTTATTGCATGCAAACTTTAAGTAAGTAAATGTTAATGTCAAACGATACATAGTTCGCCAGGTCAGTTAGTTCTAAATAAAATTAGGTACGTATATTCTAGTTATACCTCTGCCTACTTTTAAAGGTATATGGGCGAAAAAATACATTTTATTATTTAAAAAAACCGTACCGTTTTGCAACTAATTGATTATTTATTGCCATGTGTTTGACAACAAAAGTAAGACTTTTTGCAATTGCAATTTTTTACATAATTGCATATTGCTGTACATACTACGGTACAACATAAATTTAACATTGTTTGTTTACCTTTATTCAAGATAAAAGCTTACGGAACATCAACTATAATCACGTAAGGATCCTCTATTCACTTACTATAATCAATTTATTAGGGACTAACGTCGAGAGTGATGCCGGTCTTATTGAGGCATGTCAGGTTTTCAACTGAACTTAATTTGTTACACGAAGTTTCGGATCAACTAAACTATTTCCTTATTCTCTAATCTAAGTACACGGAAGTGCCGCCGCCAAGATGAACGAAACGAAACGCAATGGCACTGCCCAACTTTTTTGAAGGTTTTCCTCCTTTATTTGAACCCTCATAACATAATCGCCTTTGTGGTCTAGCGGTTCAGGTGTTGGACTTGACTGCATGAGGTCCCGGGTTGGACGACAAAAGAAAGTTTGGTTTTTCCAATTTTCTTACAATCAAAATGTTGCTCGGGATTGGATATGTGCCCGGTTGGCGATAGGCTTGCCACCTATCACAGGGACTTAGCGTCTTCGGCTAGTCGCGGGTGGCTCTACCTACCTCTTCGGGGATATGGGCGTTAAGATACTTACTTACTAATAACTTTTGTTTCATAACAGATAAACAGATAAACAAATTTTTCGGGATTTGAGATCTGTAGTAAACTTATCAACATTTTAAAGTCGCAAGTGTCTATATTATTAGATATTTTTATGTAGCTAACTTGTTGATGATAATTTGGTATAGTCACAAGCATAAATATAAATATATTACTTGGTTTCAAGACAAAAATACGTTATTTAAAAAAAATGTAAAATAACATTTATTTCTTTAATTATTGTGTATCAAAAGTCGTTAAGAAATCGTTACATTTGAATTTTAGTAGTCAAAGTTTCAAAGGATTTGATTTTCTTTATCAAGGAGTCGGAGTTAGTAAACCTGTGTAATAAAGTTTAAAATAGAGTTTAAGATGTTTCTGTAAAGAAAGTTCCACTTAAAAATAATTTTGGTGGGTAAGTGAAAAAACAATTCACCGATCGTTACTTTTCTACCATAGTTTCCATGGTGAAAGTGCATTGGGTGCCGATCAACGATTACAGTGTCATGTTGTGATAGGTCTAAGATGGCATTAGTAAGCAAATATATATGTTATTGGTGCTAAACCAATGTTATCACAGGATTAATTGACTTCTATAAATACAGTGTTTCTGGAAAATGTTCTAAATTTTGAAATGCTTTATTTAGTAATTTCAACAAGTTTGAGTTTATGAAGTAGTTAAATCTTCTATAATGTAAGACTTAATATAACTAGGAGACCCTAAACTTTTCGCTTCATGTAAGTCGAGGACCTTGACTGTAATATTACTGTAGACAAGTTTTAACTGACACTTTTGAAGCCCTTTAAGATTAATGGGCTTATGAGATCGTCTAGAGAGTTTTGGCGAGATTGAGAGAAAAGATTAACGCAGTTGTTTCGTAATTATTAAATTTTTTATGTATACTGAGTAAAAGAAATAAGTTTTTTTTTATTATTTTATAACAAAATATATGAAATTGGAAAAAGAAAACAAATTATCTCTTGCTTAGTGTCAAATAGCTGCAGGTAATTTAGTTTTGAAATGAATTCTTAGATATCTTTTTTTTATGTTATAGGAAGGCAAACAAGCAGACGGATTTCCTGATGGTAAGAAATTCACGCCGCCTAGAGACACCAAAGGTGATAATGGTGCGTTGCCAACCTGAGTTCGGGATGTTAGACCTCGAACAAAAGTAAGTTTACCGGCTACCTTACCCTCCGAACCGGAACACGTCATGACGTTATGGCGGCAGGAATAGGTAAGGCGGTGGTACCAATCCGGGCGAGTCGCTGCCAAACTCGGTAAGCCTATGCTCGTCTTTTACGAGCTACCTGGCACAGGAAGGCAGATGGTCTATTCTACAAAGGAGCCCGGACCAACATGTGGATCTATATATACGTGATGCCAAAACTTTGGACCCCTTTTTACGAAAATTGCGCTGACGCAAAAGCATACAATTTGGCACACTTATAATTTATGTGTAAGGGAAGTGCAGAACGCTAAAATTTTTCAATAATAATGCTTATATAGTACATTAAATCAATAAATAAAACATTACCCACACTACCATGCATTTGACTCACACAAACAAATATATTGATGATAACGATAAAAGATCACAGAATTCCGGGCAACGTTATCCTTATTAGAAAATTGAAAATACGCATGGTTACTTTAAATACATATAAGAAAAAGAATATGAAATAGACCTGATTAAATAACTAATAATATAAAAATATTTGCATATGGTATGTTATGTGGTAGGATATCTTGGTTTATTGGATTTTGTAAGTTGTAAAGTTAATTTTAACATGTTCCGCATGTAAGTAATTTTTATTTTATAACATAATGTAGCAGATACTTAAAAAATATAACTATATATGTTACTATATATGATTGTAACATTATGGAAGTATCCTTAACCTGAAAATGAATTATCAACCGCGAGGCTCGGGTTCGATTCCTGATGGGGGCAGGCATTTGTGATGATTATTTAGATGTCTACATTTCCGGATCTGGGTGTTTATTAAATTTATTCTGGTATCCATCAAAGTATTTCTATGTACGTCTATGTATTAGAATCGTTGATTAATGCCCATAATCCCAAGCATATCATTTGCTGTAATAGCATTAAATATAATAAATGATTACCGCCTATTACTTTCATGTAAACAAACGTTACTTACGGATTACGGTTTGTTGATTTATAGGAGTCGAGAACTAACGTTCTGTTATATTTTTCCTTATCTGTCAGGAACATTGAGCCCAGAAACTTTCCAAATCAGATAATATTTTGTGTTTCCATGTGGATTTATGTATTTTAATCTGGGGCTAGGTAAACTTAGGAGTTATGGCAGCGTAGCTTAACTACCTACTAAATGTATTACAATCTCTACAACAAAAGACAGGTGACAACTATAAAATTTTTATATCATAAGATAGATAAAAACATGAAGCTCCTCTGATCGGTGTGTACTATGTATGTACAATCGTCGCCTATAGATCTTTACCATCCTTGACAAGGTATACGACATTAACGCTACATTTTTTTTATGATATTGAAAGGCAAACAAGCAGACGGATTTCCTGATGGTAAGAAGTTCACGCCGCCTAGAGACACCAAATATGGAATTGATGCGTTGCCAACCTGAGGCTAGGATGTTAGTTAGTTAGGCCTCGAGCAAAATTAAGTTTACCGTCTACCTTACCCTTGGAGGATAAGGTAGCCGGTAAACTTAATTTAAACGTCAGTACCGTAACACGTACTGACGTTATGGCGGCAGAAATAGGTAAGACGGTGCTATCAATCCGGACGAGTCGCTGCGAAACTCTACCACCTAGTCAGATGTCACGGTGTTAGGGACGGTAACCCTATGCTCGCCTTTTACGAGCTACCTGGCAAGATAGGCAGATGGTGTATTCTGCAAAGGAGCCCGGAGCAACACGGTAGCTTGACCTCCAAGTAGCCGGTAGACTTGCAAAATAGGCTTAAAATCCCATCCATAGGACAGAGACGCACTTGAACATCTATGGTGTCTATAGGCAGCGGTTATTTCTTACCATTAGTAGAGCCGTTTGTTTGTTCGATGACCACTCATGTAAAAAAATGACGGTTTGCACTCCAGGAGTACTGTCAGAAGTGAAAACTTGAATATTAACTTTGTGCATTTTTGTAATTTAGAATGGTTAGGGAATAATTTTGCACGAATTGCTTTAATAATCAGTATGAAAGTACCATCATTTATGTGGTAGAATACAGTATTCATTTATTGCGCTATCGTACACAAACATGACAACACGAACATTCCCGCAAGCGCCTTGCGCTGTCTTGCGAATTTTCGATCAGGTTACGTGACCTGACGCGAGTTTAGAAGTTTATACCCATTCTAAAAAAAAAAGAGCGCAACGCCGCTAAAGAGGTTTTCACTTCAAAAACGATTTTTCAATCCGATACTCATTGTACGTTTATCAATCCACTAAAGAGTCGAAAGCCATTGTATTGATCCAAATTTTGGGTTGATCGATTTTTTTGTATCGATTCGTACAGAGCCTTCTCTATAAGTTGGTATAGATTAGGTACGTTAGGTTAGTTACGTGTAGAAATCTATGACACTTTTGGTCTATAAATGTGTTTCTCTAAGTTACCAATAGAGGCGCTGTTCGAAGTTTTCATACAAATAGTTAACAGAGACGGTAGCGAGTACAGTAAACTTGACAAGTCGTAAACTCATGGTAAGGGCTCAGTTGTCGAATCGCATAGAACGTCCCGGTTACCGGGAAACTTTTTCACAGGATAACGAACAAGCACACGACCCTTCTGGTCTTGGTCTTGGTCTTCTGGATGGTAAGGGACAACCGTGGTATATAGACATCGTAAATGTTAAGGTTACTGTGCAAGTTTTTTTTTAATGATATTGGAAGGCAAACAAGCAGACGGATTTCCTGATGGTAAGAAATTCACGCCGCCTAGAGACACCAAAGGTGGTAATGGTGTGTTGCCAACCTGGGGCTGGGATGTTAGGCCTCGAGCAGAAGTAAGTTTACCGGCTACCTTACCCTCCGAACCGGAACACGTCATGACGTTATGGCGGCAGGAATAGGTAAGGCGGTGCTATCAATCCGGACGAGTCGCTGCTAAACTCTACCACCTAGTCAGAATTCACGGTGTTAGTGACGGTGAGCCTTTTCTCGCCTTTTACGAGCTACCTGGCAAGGAAGCCAGATGGTCTATTCTACAAAAGAGCCCGGACCAAAACGAGGAAACCGGGTAAGCAAGTCTACCGGCTTTTCTACTCTCCGATCCAGAATATGACAATGTCGTGATGGCGGTAGGAAAAGGTAAGGCGGTGGCTACTCAGATAAGCATAACAGCACTACCACAAACATTTGAAAATATGAAAAAAATGTCACACGTTACACGTACACGTAAAACGGTACACGTTATTACGGCACGGTTTTAATGTGATGTGGTGACGGTTGTAATGTGGTTGTAATAAATCAATTAGATAAACATGTTCGTACCTTTTTTAATCAAAAAAGGGTTAGATTATACATTGTCACCATATTTTATTATGATTTTATGTAAGTTTATTTACGGACAATATTAATAACCTACCTACAGATGAGACAGGTTTTCTAGACTTTTATATTTTCTAAGTCATATAAGTTAATACGTGATGCCAAAACTTTAGACCCCTTTTTAAGAAAATTGCGCGGACGCAGGAACATAAAATTTGGCACACTTATAGTTTCTGTGCAGGAGAAGTGCAGAACGCTGATATTTTTCAATAATAATGCTTCTAAAGTACATTAAATCAATAAATAAAACATTACCCACACTACCATGCATTTGACACACACAAACAAATATATTGATGATGACGACAAAAGATCACAGATAGCGCACTAAAAAGTTTGGAAACAAAGTAGTTGGTCTTGAGAAATGAAGTGGCGTTCTTATCAACAAGATATTAAAATTTATTATGGTCGAATTTCGACCAACGGGCGACCACTAGTATTTTGAAAAGCATCATTGTACAGTATCTCGCTAAATCTTGTTTCATACTTTAGTACTTCGAATTATTTAGTACGAAGCCTACCGGATTTATCAACCTTAAGCGACAATCATGTGAAAGATTTACAAGAAGAACTTAATGTGTTAAGATGTCAGTTGGAAAGTGCTCATCGCGAAATA
>NJDD01001505.1:492015-503768 GCA_002245505.1 Calephelis nemesis | reverse complement strand
GTAAAATAACAGTGTTCGCCTGTTAACTGATTTAGAGTAACCCCATCTGTTATCGTCGATAGGTTATTAATATTGGTCGTTAGTAGATACGGTTACGATTACGGTCGTACCATTGTGGGATTTAGTGTCTTCGGCTTGTCGTGGTTGGTTGTACATCTGTCTAACTCTTCGGAGATACTGGCCTAAAGTTTTTTAGTAGGTGTGAAAATAGGTTGAAATATATTTAATTCCATTAGCTGATATACATTTAAGTCAGATCAACGTTTGTCGGGTCGTCATTGTTGACTCAAGAACTGCTGTACCCATCGTCCATACATGTATGGTCGATGGCTGTACTGAATATAACACCCTCGGTACGATATATAGTCCTAAAGCCAAGCTAACCGGGACAACTATTTTCTCATAAATACAATTTAAACGTATAATACTAAGTTTCATTTCAACATTCTTTTGTTTAAGTAGTATCTTCACGCCCATATCGCCGTAAAGATAGGCAGAGGTATAACCAGGGCACCCACGACTAGCCGAAGACACTAAGTCTCACAATGTGATAAGTGGCAATCCTATCACCAACCGGGCACATATCCTATTCCGAGCAATATTTTTTTTTATTAGAAAATTGGAAAAACCTAATTTTCGTTTTGTTGCCCGACTCGGGATTCGAACCCGGGACCTCATACAGTCAAGTCCAACAACTGAACCGCTAGATCCAAAGGCGATTAATCAGAGTTGTACTCTATATAATTAACGTATCAATATAGGTAAAGTATCACTCTTGAGGCGATAAACACAAGTTACGATTCCATTCCTACGTAATGGCTTCGTTATTGTTAGAAATCTGTTATCTCACTAATGAACATATCAAATCCTCGTCCTAGTTATCCTAACGATGCTTCTGACAAAATTATTGTTAACTATACTCGTACTTTTTATTATATTTGAAGACAAACAAGCAGTCGGATTTCCTGATGGTCAGAAATTCATGCCGCCTAAAACACCAAAGGTGGTAATAGTGTGTTGCCAACCTGAGGTCGGGATGTTAGGTCTCGAGCAAAAGTAAGTTTACGGGCTACATTATCCTCCAAACTGGAACACGTCAACGACAAGCACTGACGTTATGGCGGCAGGAATAGGTAAGGTGGTGGTACCAATACGGGCGAGTCGCTGCTAAATTCTACCACCTAGTAGGATGTCACGATGTTAATGACAGTAGCCTATGCTCGCCTTTTACGAGTTGCCTGGCAGGAAGGCAGATGGTCTATTCTGCAATGAAGTCCGAAACTACACGGGAAAAAAATCTGAAATATAATACCAATCATTCACTTATTTTGTTCTATAAAGTTGGTGTATGTGTGTACACTTGTTGCTCATGTACGGGATCCAATTGTTTGCCAACGTCAATCCTATTATTAATATTATAAATGCGAAAGTTTGTATGTATGGATGTATGGATGTATAGATGTTTGTTACTCTTTCACGCAAAAACTACAAAGCCGATTACGATGAAACTTGGTATGTAGGTAGCTGAAGACCCAGAATAACATATAGGCTATTTTTTTATCCCGGAGTTCCCGCGGGATTGGGACTTACGCGGGTGAAACCGCGGGGCGCAGCTAGTCTAAAATAATTGAAAGTGATAAAGTGTTATTAGACGTTGCATATCAAGTGTATCGTGATCACAAAGCTATATTACACTTCATTATATATGTTATACTTCTAACAAAGATCTAGGTGCTGATTATGTATCTCAGTTGCCAACTCAAAATCGAAAAGTGTGCATCAAATAGCTGTTAAATGACGTGTTTTATATTTGCTATCTCCAGTGACCAACAAAAAACCATAGAGTCGGACAATCAACGGGGCAACTAGTCGGGGAAACATTTTGGCAAACAGTCGGTAACCAATCGGGCTTCCAGTTGGCCTACTAGTCGGGCAATCAGTTAGGAGCTAATCATGTGCCAGTTGATCAACCAATCTGGTAGCAAATTGGGTAGATAGGCAACGAATCGACAACTTGTCCGAAAATCCAATACATTTTAAGTGTCTTACTTTACTTTTAAGACTGCAATGTCACACGTCGTAGTTTATCATAAATTATTCTTTGTTGAGCGTATTTGTAAGTTTTTTACGCCTTCTTACTCTATTAGGTTTGTTACATACATACATATCTTCACCCCAAGTCCCTTACGGGGTAGGCAGAGAGTATCGAGTGCCAGACCTCACGATCCTTGACAAACCTCAAACCTCAACCTTCAAATTCATTAAATCATTACCCTTTTCATACAAACACGCAGGTTTCGGAGACTTTTGACACCACCCTCGGATAATATCCGATTGATCTGATCGTGAAATGTCAGCCTTGGTCTCCATCTACATTCTAATTGTATATCTGCTTTGTCAATCTTTCATCTGTCATTCTTTCACCATGACCGAACCAGCGGAGCATGCCCTTTCGCATTTTAACACCAGCACTTTCTTTCAATACCACTCTTTCTCGGATCTCACTGTTACGAATGCGGTCAGCGTGCGTTACACCACAGATTTTCCGTACTGCACAGAATACAGATACGCACAGAAACAGATAAGCGCAGAATTATGCAAAGCGAGTCTAGCTTTTTGACTCAAAACCTTACTTTGGAATAGCTTACCTAACGCTCCATTCACACTATTCCCTGCACTCACTCTCCTCTCTACATCCGCGGTGTACCTTCCATCCCTGCTAAAAGCACAACTAAGATATGTAATTTCATTCACTTGTTCTAGCACTACATTATCAACCAAAACTCTTACATCCGTTCGGGCTACATCTCTTCCAAACACCACTATTTTGGTTTTCATTGCATTCAAATGTAAGCCCCTTTCTTTACAATCTCTTTCCATAACTGTGACCAGTGTTTGTTAGGTTTCTGTGGTCTGGCATCGCCTCTGTGGTCTCGCGACTCAGGTGTTGCGTTTAATTGCACAAGTTTACTTGTGTTATCACTTCGATTAAAAAATCTTTTTTTTTGATAGGATAGCAAATAAGCACACTGTTCTTCTAATGGTTAAAGACAACCTTGGTTTTAGATACTATAGATATTATAGTGCCTCGCTATCCTGTAGCCAGAGCAGTAATTACCAAGATGCGACAGTACCAAGTCCTGTCATTATAGCAGCAAGAATAACCATAGAGGAGTATTCTGAACTAGGCAATTTGCTTCTCAATTTTCTTCTAATAGTTTTGTTGGTAATATCGATCATATCCTATGCTTAATTCTTACGAACTAGGAGGAATAATATAGATAGATTGTCTATTCTACTCTGGGGATCCGGACATACACGGGGAAGACTATTTAAAGGTTTACCGTAGTTGTTGGATACTTTTTGATCCAATTTTACGATTTGTAACTTCCATAAATAACGAAGACACATAACGTATACCTTTCCGAATTGTGATTCCTCCTATTACCATAAACGCAATATTTTATCCGAGTATATGGCAAGGGGTGAGAAAAAATCCGGGAAAATCTTTCTTTACCCCGCTAAAGATGTTCCTTTTGTTTTTGAAGTATATTTGTCATTACCATCTTTGACATTGGCAACGTGTATTTATAACATTGAAATCTGGCTCATTTGTCTCCAAAAAAAAATCGTGAGATGTTTTACATCAGAAAAAGGGAAAGCAAATATACTAGATGAAAAAAGGTATCTTCATGCCCATATCCCCGAAGAGGTAGGCAGAGGCACAACCAGGGCACCCACGACTAGCCGAAGATACTAAGTCCCATAATGTGATAGGTGGCAAGCCTATCGCCGACCGGGCACGTTTCCAATCCCGACCAACTTTTTTTTTTATTAGAAAATTGGAAAATCCAATTTTCTTTTTGTTGGCCGACCCGGGATTCGAACCCGAGACCTCATGCAGTCAAGTCCAACACCCGGACCGCTCGACCACAGAGGCGATGAAAAAAGGTAATGTAATAATAGTAAAGGCTACGTTTGTGTAGATTTTATCTCTGATTACAAAAGAGAAATTTGAAGTAATAAGCTCTAGGAACTCTAGGAAAGCTCTTGTTTCGTAACGTGGAAGCCGGACGAACAGTTCATTTGAAGTCTTAACTCAAACAAATATAAAAAGAAAGAAACAGCCAACGCGCACTGGTTTCAACAGTTGACTAAGTTTTAGTTTTAAGAGAATCCTTTTAATACTCTTTGAGAATTGTTAAAGTTAGAGCTTTGATCTACTTTACTTTTTGTAAATTGATATTACGCAGCTATTATGGAACATTTTTGAAAAAAATATTATCGGTACTAAACAAAATTAAAATTGTTCAAGAACCCCCGACAGACATACTTGTAATGTAGATGAGGCCCAGCTAAAACATGTCGATAGTGTCAGCTTTCTCACTAAAAAAATCGTGTCGAATTCGGTCCAACTGATCAAAAGTTATGATTCCACAGACAAACAAAACACAACTACGAATAACTTAAAATTAAAATTGTTTTATAAAAAAAGCAGTTTTTTATCAACTTTAAGACCCCTTCTTTACTCGGTCGACGTATTTCTTTACGTTACATGTTTAATGTTAGTCGATTTCTTTATAATTTGTAAGCCGATTTTTTTAATTTCAACAGGCGTATTTCCGAGGAAGTCGCATCGCTATTTGGTCAGGAACTGATAATAGTATCCCAGAAAAATGAAGAAATATAATTTAATCGCCTTGTGGTCTACTGGTCTGGTGATGGAGTTGGCTTGAAGAGATTTTAGGTGTAAGAAAAGTCAATTTAGATATCCCTGGATACCAACATCTCTCTGTAATCTCTCAATTCTTTGTCTTTGTTGTCAATATTTTATATTGCATTATTTTCATAGGACGTAAAAAAGTGAATAGCTGGTACTAGCCGGGCGTACTGCTGCTCAGCACTCTATCGACCTAGTGACGTCTGAATGCAATAGTGGAATAATCCAGAAATTTAGTAGATTTACAGTAACGGGTGCTTGGGTCGACACATCCCGCCGCAATGCTCCGGGCAAGAAATAAAGAAATTAATGTTCTAATATTTCCAATAATACTTATGATAAAGATTTAGCAGCAAAGTACCGTTGTCTATTCGAGGTTAAGAAATGGAGGTCGGGAATGCCCGCGGGGCTCGTAAGGGGCAACTAGAGATATGGGGAAATGAGCCGAAACTAGGCGAAGGTAGCGACCATTTGCATATTAAATGCGATAGTTCATTTCGTGGTTCACTCGATGTGTCTTTCGCATAAGTACTCGTTTTTTATATCTTTTATCGCATCGTAACGTCTATTTCTCTCCACCTGGGGATCTTTTTATGGTATGAGACGGCAACGAACTTAATTTAAACACCCTAGAAGTTGCAGGTGCTTTGCTATCCTGTGACCGGAGTATTAAGCCTAATGTGAAAGTCTATCGGCTACCCTACCCTCGGGTTCAGAACATGACAATAACCAACTTTGTTGTAATGGCGGAAAGATTATGTAAGACGTCCCTACTCCATTTGCTTATGGCATTGTCATAAATAAAAGGAAAAATTAAAAAAGTAATAACTATTATTTCATTCCCTTGTAGGTAGTAAAATACTTAACACAGAAAAAATAAACTACAACAAAATAAGTGCACTACACAATATAAGGAGGTATTTTGTGAGTTGATTTGTGGAAAGGAATTCACACTTACACAAATGCGAAATCTGTTTTTCTGTTATGTTCTCACAACTAAGTCAATGGACTGATTTCGATGAAATTTAATATGCAGACAAATAGATACCTAAGTACAAGTATAGACAAGTTTTTTAAAGAATTAACCCCAAAGGATTATAAGAGGGTATACAAATCGTAACTATTGTATGTTGACAAAATCGTAAAGTACGATATCGGGTTATGCGTCTAGACAAGTAAATCATTTTCAAGTTAAAGGAGGCTGTAAAAGAGTTTTTTATGAATAATTGACGATGTTACAGTTAGTAAGTTTACGTTTTTTAATGTTTCGTACAGTAAGTCTTTGTATACTGTATATTCTAAATTTCATTTAAGCATTCTGTATGTTTTTGGTTTTGCTGGAAGAATTATCTTTATGAGATAAGCTCGCATTTAGTGTAATATTAAATACGTCCTTATTTTATAACTTTTTCGTATACAATTTGGTATTAAATAAATAAAGAATAATTCTAAAGTAACATAATAAGCTTAGTTAGAAAACACAGTTATATAACAAGCTCCAGACGGCTATTCATTTGAAAACCAACTCAAACAAGTAAAAAGGAACTGGAAGTACAGCAGCGGACGAGAACTGATTTGAAAAACAGTTGCCTAAGTTTGAAATCTGAATGAACAAGAGTATTTTGTTTATCTAAAAACCTTCAAAGACTGTATTATTTAGAAAAAAATATCTTCACGCACATATCCGCGGAGAGATCCGCAGAGGCACAACCAGGGCACCCACGACTAGCTGAAGACACTAAGTCCCATAATGTGACAGGTGGAAAGTCTATTGGCAACTGGGCACATATCCAATCCCAAGCAACAAAATTTTTTATCAGAAAATTGGAAATACCAAATTTTTTTTGTTGCCCGGCCCGGGATCGAACCCGGAACCTCATGCAGTCAAGTCCAATACCTGAACCGCTAGACCACAGAAGTGACTACTACACTATATTATTCAATTTAGGTTATGGGTATTGTAATAAAATGTAAGGAAATGGATTTCTTAATAGTGCTTATCATTATTGTGTTCCAGCTTTGAAGGTAGAAAAGTAGATAATTAAAGTTATCAACTACTGAATTGAAGGCTGCAGAAAAAAAGACGGTTGTAGCAATTTTCCTGTGTTGTTGCCTCCTGCAAACAAGCAAGTGATGGAAAGTGATCACCGTCGCCCACGGATATCCGCAACATGAGGAGTATCACAGATGCGTTGCCGACCTTTAAGGAATGAGTACGCTCTTTTCTTGAAGGTTCCTCGGCCAATATTAATAATATTTCTCTAAAGATGGATTTCAAGCAATCTAGATAGCTGCGTATCCGCTGGCCTATCCTACACCTAATTGCCATATTTATCCTGTGCACAGATATGTTATTGGCAAGCGATAACATAAAAATGGATCAAAATATCAATCTTGGGCAGCAAGTTTTGGATTAGGATTGATTATTAATATTGGCCGTAAGTCATATTCGTTTGGGGATTCCGCCCGCGGTAACGAATTCGTAACGTAACGAGTTGGAATCGCTCAGTTGTATATCACCACGCACCAAGATGATAGGCATACATACATGCATACATATCTTCACATCAAGTCCCTTACGGGGTAGGCAGAGAGTATCGCGTGCCAGACCTCACGATCCTGACAAACCTGTCTTGCTTCCTTCACATTCATTACCCTTTTCATACAAACACGCCGGTTTCGGAGACTCTTGACACCACCCTCGGATAATATCCGATTGATCTGGTCGTAAATGTCAGCCTTGGTCTCCCCGGGTACCTACATCCATCCACATTCTTATTGTATATCTGCTTTGACAATCTCTCATTTGATGATAGGCACGATACATTAAACTCTGACGTGATGTCCGAAGGTGGAACAGTCTATCTATTTGCTTTACTGCCAGGCAGCTCGTAAAAGATGACCATTAGTTGAATAGGTCACTAACAATACCAGCACCACATTTTGCTAGGGTAGTGTACAAATGCTCATCTAATCCTATCATCATAATAATATTGCCATTTATCGGTCCTGAGTGACTGATGGATTTGCAGATTATCTTCAACATTCGGACCACAGGGCAATCATGTAGCTATATTACATACAGTGTCTACAGGCGACACCTATCTGTTGCTATCACCTGTGGGGTTGACTATCTCATAACATAAAAAACTAAAATAAACATAACATAAAGAACTGCAAAACCGATTCCAACTTCATCATTACAATAACTACGTCACGATTTAATAATTATTTTTTCGAAATACAGCAAATTATTCCGTAATGGTCCACAGAATTTCGGGTTCGATTCCCGACGGAGCAGGCATTTGTGTGACGAACATTTAGATATGTGCATTACCGGGTCAGGGTGTTTATTAAATTTATTCTGGAATGTATTTAAGTATTTCTATGTATTAGAATCGTTGACCCATAGCACAAGCATATAATTTTCTTACTTTGGAGTAAGATTCAATTTGTGTAACTTGTGTAGCGATATATTTATTTATTATTATTACTAGTTATTTTAGATAATACGTTACAGTACAAATTTTTTCGCTTATGTTGACAATCTCATCAAGGACCTATATCGACATAAGCGAAATGAGCACTATTTAGTATAACCTAATTACTGCTAGTTGGGACAAGACAAATTTATATGATACCACATTAGAATCATGACTTATTTTTTGAAAAAATAGCCATAAAAATCGGTTTTCTATTCACCGAGTGACTGTGTGACAAAACTAGAAAAATGAAAACTAACAAACAGTCCATTTGAGAACCTTCTCTTTTATGGAATCGTTTAAAAAGTAAGGTTCTGGTCCTAAATAGGGCTAGTGATTATAGAAGTCAATTAAATAGATATTCTTTCTTTTGATAAACACACACCAACACACACACATACACACAGACGCACGCACACATACACACAAACAACCTGTATTTCTTAAATTAGAAATATATCTCCTCCCCAATGGTATGAAATACCCAATCTGTCATCGAGTTAGCTACTATTTAAAAGCGTTTCAATCAAAATATTTCTTCAATTGTTTCTAAAATAAACTTTTCCCAAACATCTTAACATTACAATACAGAACCGGCTCTATTTAGCCCACTTAAACTTTGCCCATCTCAGTAACAAAGGCAAACTTTACCCTACTTCACAGAACCAAAGAACATCGATAAGGGCGTTAAAGAAAGTTTTCTTCACGTTCTTTCGCGCCCCTTTCCCATACATTCAGATAAAATATTGCTTATATTGTAATAAAAGAAAAAAGCATTTTGGTGGAGACATGCATAATGTGATTTCAGTATTTATAGGAACGACGAGCTCATAAATTTTTATGAATAATAAATTTAATGGAAAGTAATTACAACTTATACAGCATGTTTCATTTTGGACATTGTTCGTTAAAATTCATAGTTTATTCACGTCAGTTCAATTAATTATGCAGTAATAACTTTTGTATATGAAAGCCATTAAAGGGAAATGTATAATTTCAATATTTTGGATAGCATTTAAAATAAACTGAGAACAAAAAGTAGTAATTGACAACAAAACATTTATGTAAACATATTTATTACATATAACAAATCTGTAGAACGGTCAATTCTGTACATTGAAAATTTTGAAAAAATAAATAGCAGGGGTGTTACTGGATCGATACCAAACCCAAATATGTGATTAATTTTTTTTGTCTGTCTGTCTGTATGTTCAGGCATCACGTGAAAACTAACGGTTCGATTTCGATAAATTTTGTTATAATTATACCTTATTATCCTGGGCATAAAATGGAATATGTTTTATCCATTTTCAGTTTTATCACGCGAAGACCGACATCCGCGCGGACGGAGTCGCTGGCGGAAGATAGTTTTTAAATAAAGAAACACTTGTACTGTTTTACGTATCACTACTACTATAACGTACTATTTTTACCATTTAGTGAAAGAATCTATAGCTAGCAACTTCGTTGTATAACGTTTTAATTTTTTTTGTATCTTCCCATTATAAATGAATTTATACTGACAAATTAAAAATATTGTTTAGTAGTTTAAGTTTTAGCCCTTATGATTCTGTATAAGTGAAACCGGTAGGTTATTTACAAACTAATTAATTATTAGTGATACGTAAATAGTATCATAAAAAAATAATTAAGAATTTCTTTATTTAAAAAAAAATATTTGGAAGTTTTACCAAGCGCCGAAGATGGAAAATATCAAATATATTTATGTACACATCTGGATTCTGGGAGGTTAATCAAAATTAGTTGATACTTTACTTTTGACTAAAGATAATCAGCGCTGTCGATATAGCTTCATTTAATAATTACAGAGATAGGAGCAGATTTTGGTGTTTTTTTACCCTAGATGTAAACCATCATCTATTTACACTTTTGTGTTAACTAACTAGTAAAATTAAGGTATTAATGTTCGTTTCCTTATTTTAATTCAAATTTTTCATCCAAATCAAATTAATTGAATTGATGACCTTAAAAAAGGTCACTAAAGCTTAAATGGGTGAGCTTCCACATTTGATAAGGTTATGCTGTTAGCATACCTCTGCGTTTGTATGCGGTAGTGAACCTATTTTGCGAAACTCATGCTTAATTAAGGACTGTTAGCAGGTATGCTCAATTTCCAACACTGGCAAAACTTGTGGCTATGCAATTTGATGTAAAACGCTAAATTTACGTCTGTGCAATGTATATTTCACATAATATGTGGACTGTATTAGTTTTTAATATTAACCTCTGTAAGATTATGATAAATTTTTCCCGTGTTGGTCCGGGATCCTTTTGCAGAATAGACCATCTGCCTTTATTGCCAGGCAGATCGTAAATGGCGAGCATAGGCTTATCATCACTAACACCGTGACATCTGACTGGGTGGTAGAGTTTCACAGCGATTCGCCCGGATTTGTACCACCGCCTTACCTATTCTTGCCGCCATAACGTCCTGTCGTGTTCCGATTCGGAGGGTAAGGTAGCCGGTAAACTTACTTTTGCTCGAGGCCTAACATCCTGACCTCAGGTGGGCAACACACCATCCTTGGTGTCTCTAGGCGGTGTGAATTTCTTACCATCAGGAAATCCGTCTGCTTTGTTTGCCTTCCTATAACATAAAAAAAAACGAAAAAAGGAAATTGTACATCAAAATAATTAAAAAAAAATAGACCAAAAACTATAGCCATTAATATTCAACACACAAATCGACTGCCGCAACGAACAGTATCGAACCTACAAATCACTAATTTAACAGTAGAACAGTTAAAAGTTAATATTTGTTTTGTAATGATAAATTATAATAATGTTACAAAAGTTATACCCTTATAAGATAGGCAATTACATGTGTTTTCTTTTTTGTATACATGAATTTAGAATTTAATTTGTGTTTTTAAATATTTTTCGTTTTCGATGATGTACATTGTCAATATAAATCACATTTTGATCGAAAGTAGCAAGTTCGATAGTTTTCGGGGCTTATAATATTGTAAAACACATTGAATCTACCAGTTTCGACACTGTTCTTTGGCAATTTATGTAAGAAATAATAAAATGTGAACATTTCAACAGTTGGTTCACAAGTCATTTATTTACGTTTTTTTATGGTTATACGTAGTTGCTGCTTGTATGAAAGGGATAAAGGGGTACCAAAATCAAATTCTGGTTTTGTTACTTAAATTTATTATAAGTTAATTAAAAAAAAAACAGTCATCTTAGCGTAAGAACTATTACCTACGAGTGAAATAAAAGTACCTATTACAATAAAACAAATCAAAATATTCATCACAGAATGAAATCACACGTGTGTATATCAGTTTAAATTATAGACTATATCCTGAGATCACTTTTTTTAAGTAAATAATTAAACAATCTTATCATTTAACGTAACGTAACTATGTAATCACAATTAAAATCAGTCTCATTTTTTAAACCATAAATTATATTTTTTTTACTTATATCTAATTATAGTTATAACAAAATTAAAATAAATGTCCCTTAATTGTGGGTTTTAACAAAATCAAAATTCTAACAAATACTGAATTACTGAAATA
>NJDD01001505.1:479621-490653 GCA_002245505.1 Calephelis nemesis | reverse complement strand
TTAAGTATTTCTATGTAATAGTATCGTTGACTAACACCCATAACACAAGCATTTAATTTGCTTACTTTGGGGTTAGATTCAATTTGTGTGACTAGTCCAGGGATGTTTTGTTTGTTTGTTATTTTAATAAAAAGAATTCCTAATAATAAACTGTCAACAATCGAATCCGTCAACGAATTAAGTATCTAGCGTAGAACAACATAATAACTGGTAAATTCGATACACGTTTTCCTAAGTATACTATCAAAAGTACCACATTCGATAATTAGTCTTACTTACAGTGTATACTTATACTATCGAAAGTGGCACATTCGATATTTGTCAACCACACGTGCACTTGGAACACTATCAATTCTACCATATTGGACAGTTTTATTTGTTAATCTTCATATAAATACGAAAAAAATATAGTTACTAATGATTTTTAAAAGATCAAACTGATAGACATATAATCGAACTTATTTTCAATATTACATAAGTAAATTAACAAAAAAATTACACTTACCGAGATGATAATCATTCTCTTCATTCATTCTCTGGTGCTGTTCTCCTGTTTTTACTAAATTAACCAAACATCTACCTCGACTATTCATTTTCGATCGTAGAATAATAAATAAAAATCACAAATAACAGAATTGCTTAATTCTGTTAAGAAAATACAAGCAACAACTTAAAACTATACAAAACCAACACGTGCTCTTACGCTCACATCGCGACGTAAAGTAACGGATCGGGCAGTTACGGAGCGTGCGCGTGGAACAACACGTACGAACACTATCGAACTTGTAACATTCGATTATGTTAGTCGCTCAAAACGTGAAGTATCGATTGTATTCGACTCAAAAGTTGTTTAAATATGTTTTTTTTTTCAAAAATGTTTTAATTGTTTTGAATACAATGATATATGCAGTATCGATTAGTACAATAAAACAAAAAATGATTTTTTTCAGCACGGCAGTCGAAATGCCGATCTCTGGCTGGAATCGAAACCAAGCCCAGAGAATATTAAAAGAGATTTTCACATACGCGAACACCTCAACCAACGAGTATCATATAGGGTACAATAACACATTAGTTTATTCTTGATTAACAAATACTAAAATTTGTTCGCCGCATAATGCATCGGTGTGTTAGCAGCATTAGGATATAAAATCGTTTATCTAGTTACCCGTGCGTCATATCCACTCGTTAATCATTCTGTACATTGAAAAGCAATTAATCGTCGGCTTACAACATGAAGCCCTCATCTGAAAGACAAACGAGTGGAGGAAAACCGTTTTAAAAACTTAAGTGGTTTCCAATTGAGTGCTTCGATTTATTAATCACCATAAACTGGTGTTTGTATCTATTCGTGTTTTCAATGGATGTACCTACTGGGTATAAGAATCGTAAAGTACTAGTGGGAGTTTTGGCGCCATCGAGAGAAAAGATGGTCGAAGTTTTTTCATAGTCATTGAATTTCGCGTTTGTATTAAGTATAATCAGTGAATTTTTGTGGCATTTTGTACAATTTTGTTCAGTGAAAGTGCACAAATGAAATAATCATGAAGAAATTAGCGCATTGTGTATTTCCTCGTTGCAGCCAAATCTCAATACATGAGCTTGAGTAATGAAGCCACCGCTTTACCCAAGAGCCTGACATGACTTACTGGCGACTTATGATTAATGATGCAAATTTCTACTTGACTAATGACAAAATACTAACGTGAAGGCAAAACCTAAAGAAAGAAAGTACTAGTGATGTAACACCTAACAAATGCAAACATTATTTGTTGAGTGGGCTAGTTAAGCATCCCTTCTCCTTCCCTATCCTTTGTATCCATTCTCTATACCCCGCATTAACATTATAACGTTTACGTCGCTAGTTTATCCCTTTCCTTGTCGAGACTGACAGGTGACATTAATTGACGGGCTACTACGGTATCCTTTGTAGCTGTGTATCATATTGTGTCCACACCTTAATGGAGTCTTTGTTATATGAGTGTATGAATATCGTATGTACGGTAACATATCCTCAAGTAATATCGCACCTTTGCGTACTTAATATGTAAACAAGTATAGAGTGTCAGAGGTTTTTTGTTTTTAATTTGTAAAGTATTTTTATGGTATTGGAATGCAAACGCGTTGATTTCCTGGTGTTCAGAAATTTACGCTGCCTAGAGACACCAAAGGTTGCGTTGCCAACTGGGCTGGCATGTTAGCGAAAGTAAGTTTACAGGCTACTTTATTTTCTCTGTGGTCTAACGGTCCGGCGTCGAACTTGTTAAGGTCTCGGGTTCGATCCCCGGGTCGGACAACAAAACAATTAGAAAATGTATATTTTCCATTTTCTACTAAAAATACGAGTAACTTTGACGTTGATTAAATATGTACTATGTACGTGGTAGGCTTTTTACCTACCACATTATAGGACTTCACCTAGTCGTGGGTGTCCTGGTTGTGCCTCTGCCTACCCCTTTAGAATATGGGTGCGAAGATACTTACTTTACATATTGTGTAGGTCATTTTTAGGAAGAAAAAAATAAATAAAAAGAGGATGATCGAAATCTGTAGAAAGTTTTGCGTATATAATATACCTGACATAAAAACAACCTTGACTTGAGAACTTCACAATTTTTTTTGGGCAATTTATAAAATGACATTGTGTAATATTAATATAAAAGTATCTTCGCGCCCAATATCCCCAAACAGGTAGCAGAGGCACAACTAGGGCACCTACGACTTTCCAAAGACAATAACTACCCCGCAATGAAATAGGTGACAAGTCTATCGTCAATAATCGTCACACATATCCAATCCCGGTCAACGTTATTTTTTTAATAGAAAATTGAAAATACTTATTTTATATTTTATTTTAGTTTGTTGTTGCTCGACGCGAGAATTGAAGACGAGACTCCAAGAAGTCCAATACCACAGATGACAGATGCAATAAAAAAAATATACAAACGAGTTTTTATCTCCATAACAGATGATGAAATTCTCTTAAGAAATAGATATCACTGTATTAAATTTTAATCAAAACTTGAACATAGTTATCTAGTACTCAAGACCAAGCTGCGTGTAGCAGTTATGAAACATATTCCTCCTTCCATATACCGGGTCCCTACAGACCGGCTTGATTAATCGAACATGGTAGGCGTTTTATGGGTTAGTGGAACATAACATATGATCAATTTATTACAGTACGTTACAGAAGGCACTATTGTAAGGTAGATAAAGTAATTCATTAATAACATGAGGCTTTCAAAGTGGGGGAGCGGGGGTAATAGTAGGGTCGATATATATCTAATACAATCTTACGTATGGGGGATTTATGCAAATATTTTTTTACGGATATATAATGCAAATGCGACTAAAGACGAATTATACATAATATACTCGTATTTAGTGAGAGTAGTGGTCGCCCATTGGTGGAAATTCGACCATTTCAATATCTTGTTGATAAAAACGCCATCTTCATTTTTTAAGACCAACTACTTTGTTTCCTGAATATCTTTTATCGTCATCCTTCTGTGATCTTTTATAGTCAACATCAATATATTTGTTTGTGTCTGTCAAATGCATGGTAGTGTTGGTAATTTTTTATTCAATGTACTTTATAAGCATTATTACACGTAATCTATAAGTGTGCCAAATTTAATGCTCCTCTGTCATCGCAATGTTCGTAAAAAGGGCTCCAAAAAAGTTTCGAAAAAAGGTTTTCGCGTCACGTATTAAAACATAGATTTTGCGAGCGCAGTACAATTCGCCGAGATACTAGTGTACAATTCTCAGCATTCTTAGACTCTAGTTTATGTATGTAAAATTGAATCCCCATTTTGCGTGGTTATCACATCAGACCTGAACGGATAGATCGATTTCGCAAATAATTTTTTGTCTGTGTTGACTATTGTCAGGAGAAGCTTTATTTCAAGAGAAATACCAAGAAAAACTATGTGTATAAAATTGAATCCCCATTTTGCGTGGTTATCGCATCAGACCTGAACACATAGATCTATTTCGCAAATACTTTTTTGTTTGTGTTGACAATTGTCAGGAGAAGGTTTATATGAAGAGAAAAACCAAGAAAAACTATGTGTATAAAATTTAATCCCCATTTTGCATGGTTATCGCATCAGACCTGAACGGAACTGAACGGATAGATCGATTTCGCAAACAATTTTTTGTTGTTATTCAATTTCTAACGAAAATGTATTTCTTTGGTATGTCTATTCCCAGCAGTAGACTTACGGCCCCATACTTAGTCAGCCAGAAGAGCCAATCACCGCGCTCCCCCGTTCCATGATTACTATGAAATACTGCGCTCTAAAGTAAACGTCTTAAGCGAGAAATCACTATTTTTGACAATATAAAATTAATTCGAAAAAGTATAAAAACTGAAACACTTATTTAGGTATAGTACATTTTAGGTATAGTACTTATCTATGTTTAAGTTAAATCTGGTGTCGATATTTTCATAACTGAAGTAGACAGTTGGGTTTTGATTTCAAAGAGGGTTAACTTTTTATTTTTTTTCTATCGAGCAAAGTGAAATGAATCGTGTTTTGGAAACACTAGCCTTATAAAGTATATTTATGTTAATCTTGTGTATTTTTGTCACCAAGATCCGTGATTGCTTATTATGCAGAAAACATTATACTGCTGACATATTTAAGCGTATATGGACCCTTAAGAAGTGGACTATTCATGACGTATCAAATAATCCCAAACATGATTGGACAACGTTAGAAATTTCAGAGGTTCCTGTGACCGCCTTACGCCTCGTCATCATACCAGCGCAATTACTCGTATATAATGACATTTCAATCTCAATAGGTCCAGGGTAGATGCTTTATAATGAAGTAGTGAAATTCGACCCGGACATATAACATTGCAAGTCAAATAAAATAAGTAAATATCTCAGGACAAGTTACACAAATCATAAATCTCCCCGTGTTGGTCCGGGCTCCTTTGTAGAATAGACCATCTCCCTTCCTTGCTAGGCAGCTCGTAAAAGGCGAGCAAAGGCTCACCGTCACTAACACCGTGAATTCTGACTAGGTGGTAGAGTTTAGCAGCGACTCGCCTGGATTGGTACCACCGCCTTACCTATTCCTGCCGCCATAACGTCATGACGTTTTCCGGTTCGGAGGGTAAGGTAGCCGGTAAAGTTACTTTTGCTCGAGGCCTAACATCCTGGCCCCAGATTGGCAACGCACCATTACCACCTTTGGTGTCTCTAGGTGGCGTGAATTTCTTAGCATCAGGAAATCCGTCTGCTTTTTTGCCTTTCAATATCATAAAAAAAATCTACTGTCGATACTATCATAAATCTCAGTAATTATTCTAAGTTTTTATATTTACAAAATGTAGTTGGCTATATATTTCGATTTACACATAATTCTACACATCCATTTAACACATTAATTTGTCCTTTATCAGTTGATGAAAGAAATAATGCTATTAAGTATCTTATTAAAATTTCTTAAAAACAATTGTTTTCTAATGAATTGTATATTTTAACAAATAAGAAAAAAATAAAGTCAGGTGCTACCGTAACTTCATTAAATTCATTTATTGACTCATATAACATAATCCGCGTCGGAGGCCGTAAAGGTAGCTCAAATTATCCTTTTGATAAAATTTAAAAAACATCCAATGCATTGAAATGTGACAATTACCTATCTAAATTGATTTTTGAATTAAAAGTTTGTTATATTTATCAAATTTAATACTTAATTTAAACTGTTTTGTAATATGTTCCAATTCTGTTTATTTTTATTAATAAGCATCTTCACGCCCACAATCTAAAAGAGGTAGGCAGAGATAAAAAAGGCCGCCCACGCCTATCCAATTATACTACGTCTTACAATGTAATAGGTACTTATCCAAACCCGGGCAAGTTTGTTTTAATAAGAAAATTTAAAAAAAGCATAAGATGCTCGACCCGTTAATGAAATCAACTTCAAGGCTCAAAGAGAGAAATAACTTTATTATATTTTTGTTTTATATTTTTTATCTTGTGCATCGTTTTGCATTAATTGATTTTGTTAAATAAATTTGTAAATTTAAAATAGTTTCGAATTGTAAAACACTATTAATAAAAAGAAACACATAGTGATGAAATTTTTGCATATTACGAAATTAGTAAAATAGTGTTGTATCATAATTTTCTATGTGACAAATTAACGTGAAAAGTATATATCCTAGAGTAAATGATTCTGAATATGGATATTCAATATACAATTTGATTTGTTCGGAGTTTATTACTGCTGGTAATGACGGCGATCATGTCGTCAGTAGTCTAGTAACTAAGTTACTGGAATATTCCACTAGTACATATTCATTGCTGCGTTATACTGTCCAACAGCTTATTTGGACTGGTTCCATCGTTTCATCTATCAAAATCTTAAAACTCATGCCATTGTATTGCCCCAGTGTGAACTGAATTGAAAATCTATTATTTCACATTGGGCATACAATTGGCAGTTTGACGCGTCTATATAATTCATAAAGTGACCACCGGATGCGCTATGGACAGCACCCCATAGTTCTTGCTTGCATAATTTCCCCACTTGCATTTTTAGTTATAGTCTTGGATATAAGATAGCAACGCACCAGTGCAATAACATCATGTTATTACTCGATAGTTGTCTTTAACCATCAGCAAAGTAGCTTATCCGCATTCTTTTTTTTCTTTCTTTAAGTTTTGGCCTTTACATTAGTATTTTGCCATTCGTAAAGTAGAAATTTGCATCAAATTTTATATCAATTATAGTTAGTCATCAGTCAGTAGTCACAAGTCGTCAGTAAGTCATGTCAGGCTCTTGGGTAAAGCGGCGGCCTCATTACACAAGCTTATGTAAGTAGATTTGGCGGCAACGAGGAAATACACGATGCGCTAATTTCTTCATGATTATTTCATTTGTGCACGTTTCCTGAACAAAATTATACAAAGTGCCACCAAAATTCACTAATTTCACTCAATATCAACACGAAATTTAATAATTGTGAAAAAACTTTGACTATCTTTTCTCTCGATAGCGCCAAACTATCCGCTTTCATGCAAACAAAAAATTTGTTTTCGAATTTCATATATGAAGCAGTATATTATGATACCCTTAGACATGGCGCTTATGGCATAGGTATAAGTTCTTGGAATTCATCAGAGTATATTAATTAGTTTGAATGGGCTATTAAAGTTGCTGCCGTAATTCCCTTTAACGTGAAACGCCATTAATGTGAAAATCATGTTACCTGGTATCAGATTCAAAATTCACGATCTAAATAGGGTTGCCTGTAATAGGCAATAAGTGGTGGAATGTATTTATGTATTTTGAGTTGCTACATTTATTTCGGTATTTATTAAGTTCTTTTCATGTCTTGGTATCGTTGTCAATGAATACAAAAAAATATTTGCTTAGGATTAATGTATGTGTTACCGGCCAAAACCGATTTCAGAACAAACTAGTTTTGCCTAGGCTAATTACCTTCGAAATCTTACTAGAAAGCCATTTATATATCAGGTTATAAGTAGCATATATGTCACTCAAATCTACTACTTATCCCCACATACAAGAATAATGACTATGTCTGGATGTTATGCTTCCTGCATAACCACACACTTTTGCATTTATAATAATATCAGTATCTGTGGTTTGTGGTTAGTTATCCTTAACTGTAATCTTGAATAATATGATAAAATGATCAAGTTTAGCAATTGATATGAATACTTTACTTTTTAAATTTACTAGATATAAAAAGTAAATATGTAAATGGTGACCTAGGTTGGTACTCAACGATCAAATCGCAAGGACTTATTCCAAGATGGTGTCAAGAGCCTCCGAAATCGGCGTATTTGTATTTTTTATGATATAGGAAAACAAACAAGCAGGCTGATTTCGTGATGGTAAGAAATCCACGCCGCCTAGAGACACCAAAGGTGGTAATGGTGCGTTGCCAACCTGAGGTCGGGATGTTAGGCCTTAAGCAAAAGTAACTTTACCGGCTACCTTACCCTCCGAACCGGAAAACGTCATGACATTATGGCGGCAGGAATAGGTAAGGCGGTGGTACAAATTCGGGCGAGTCGCTGCGAAACTCTATCACCTAGTAGGATGTCACGGTGTTAGTGAAGGTAAGTCTATGTTCGCCTTTTACGAGCTGCCTAGCAAGGAAGGCAGATGGTCTATTCTGCTAAAGAGTCGGAAGAACACGGGGAAAAGAGTGACAAATTTGGTAAGTAAAATACGTAGAAAAGTAAGTATGAAAAGAGTGATCAATTGGGAGAAAGATACTCATGGTCGCAGAGGTTGTGACTGCCTACTTCACAAGGAACTTGGCGTGCAGATATTTTTTACATATTTTACTAGATACTGCTTATAGTTTTGTCTGCATGCACCTAATGTTTTTGACCCTTCATCTCTACAGTCGTTAAATTTAAATTAGTTATATACTTAAATCTTATAAAGAGAATAAGTATAATTTTCCATTCCACAGAGTTAGTAATTCTACTTCCCGATTTTATGAAAGACCTGTCATTAAATAAATTTAAAAAATGTGCAGAAGTGAAATTGTACAAAAAAGGTTACTTTATCGTTGCTGAATATCTGTCAGATAAGACTGCTTGGGATTAATTGCTCCTCATACCAATCTCTTACTAGTAATAATGTATGGTGTAATACTAATAAATTTGTATAGAATAAGGAAAAAAAGACAGTCCGCTGAGTTTCTTGCCGGATCAGTGTGTGGCCGCGTTCCGATCCGGTGGTAGTTTTTGTATTATATAGACTCGTCACAAGTGCCTCTTGTAAGGTGAATGTGAATAAAAATATATTCTATTCTTTTTTTTAACGTGTGGAAATCCATCACGGATACCCGCCACTTTCGGGAGAAGAAAGGAGAAGGGTTATGTGAGAATGCTACTCACTAAAATAGCACGGTATCTTCCCCTTCGCCAGGTACCGGGGCTATGGGGACGCTTTCGCAAACTTCCACTGCCCCGGCGGCGCTGGATCCAACGATCCCCTTCTGGCAGCCCTACTCAACAGGGGCCACATATCATCTGAAGTGGTGGATGGAGACACAGCAAGCACCACTTCGGGGGTTCCAGATGCAATAGGCACCCCCGTACATGCCACAACCCCATCTCGACAGGGCGGGCTAGATGGAAAGCCCACCCCGTCCTCCGCAAGCCTGCAAGCCGCCAACCCACGCGAGCCCAATGGCCCACCACACTGTGTGCGCTCCTCGTGTCCCCTTTTGGACAGAGAGGGGTTTTGAGGAGCGCCCTCCCTGGTCCGTATTGGTTTCACCGGGGCCCCGGCTCGACCCCAGTTACTCAGCCCCCCCGCCACGAGAAGGCTCGGACACTTGGGGGGGATTCTATTCTATTCTAATGTCTAACACCTAATGTCGAACACCGGAAGAGGTGGCAACCCTATTTCCGACCCCAACATTATCATGATTCGAAGTATGAATTTAAATTGTATGTTTGTAGGGTATTATAAAAGGGTTTTATTATTTTTTTATGCTAACAGCCCCATACGGCAGCGGCATGTCTGATTTATTAATACGCTCAATTTTGTGAAATTTATTTTATATGTGCTTATTTTAGCATTTGTATCCTTTTTCTTTTTCAATCTTATTTGATATGCAAAAATCGGAGCACCAAGTATATTCACGCCCTTTTCCCCGAAGAAGTAAGCAGAGAACAACCAGGGCATCCATGACTAGCCGTCCAACCATGGCAAGCGTATCGGCAATCGGGCACTTATTTCATCCCGAGCAACGTTTTTTTATAAAATTGGTAAAACCCAATTTTCATTTTTGTTGCCCGACCCGGCAATCGAACCCGGGATCTCATGCAGTCAAGTCCGACAGCTAAACCGCTAGACCACAGAGCACTATATAGTTTATACCTATCTTTTCAAATAATGGGCTATTACAAAATAAAAAAATAACATGCATTCAGTTTCTCTAGGATACTGCAAGCCATAAAATTATGCTGCTGATTGTACTTAAAGTAAATAATTTGTTATAAGTTAGGAGTGAGAGTGAATTTTTCAATAACACTTAAAAAATAAAAAGAGATTGAACCTTTAAAATTAATTGCCTTCGTTGACATTAGTGTCTTCTACCGTGTTGATCCGGGCTCCTTTGCAGAAAAAACCATCTGCCTTCCTTCCAGGCAGCTAATAAAAGGCAAGCAAAGGCTTACCGTCACTAAGACCGCGACATCCTACTAGGTGATAGAGTTTCGTACCGACTCGCCCGGATTGGTACCACCGCCTTACCTATTCCATCATAAGCACAACGTCAGTGCTTACCATTGACGTGCTCCGGTTTGTAGGATAAGGTAGCCAGTAAACTTACTTTACATCATTACCACCTTTGGTGTCTCTAGGCGGTGTGAATTTCTTATCATCTGGTTGATTGGCTTCCAATATCATCACAAAAATTAAAAGTTCTAACAATAAATTTGCACAGATATACTTACATAGGAATAAAAAAAGTTATTTTTTCTTTAAATGCAATTATGGTCGTTTTAGAGGAGCCGCAATTATAAATAATTGAATTGCAGTAAAACTGCAACTAAAAGGTAAACTCTAATAAAGTAATAGCTCAGGAAAGAATCTAAATTGTCACGTCCTTAACGTGGAAATCATTAAATCAAACAAAAACAACAACAAACGACGTCCTTATTCGTGGTCTGGTCGAAAGAGTAAAGTAACTGTCCATAAAGGAAAATAGAAACCTCTTTGCTTATTTCCGAAACCTACGTGTCAGTGTGAGTGTATATTATATTTAAACACACACTAAGAAAAATGTTTTTTTTTATTATGTCAACAACATCCTGAGGCCGGTAGCCGGTAAAATTAATATTATCGGCTACCTTACCCTCCGAACGTTAACGGCAAGCATTGGACGTTATGGTGGCAGGAATAGGTAAGGCGGTGGTACCAATCCGGGCGAGTCGCTGCAAAACTCTACCCCCTAGTACTCGTAGGATGTCGCAGTGTTAGTGGCGGTAAGCCTATGCTCGCCTTTTTTT
>NJDD01001505.1:427100-477324 GCA_002245505.1 Calephelis nemesis | reverse complement strand
GTTATGGTAGATTAAACTACAAATACTGAGCTTTTCCTTTGCGGTCTCTTGTTACCACACTTTGTTTCTATATCTTATTATCATTTCTTTATTCTTTCTTTAAGTTGCTTATGTTTGAGGTAAGGTTAGATTTCTAGTTGTTTATGATGTGTGGTAAATTTTAGTCTATGAATAAATGTTTTCTTTTCCTTTTCTTTCCTTATGTTTTATTCCGCAAATACCTATTTTTCATTTTCATTTTTTTCAATGACGCACCAAGGATATCCTCGATATCTGTATGCCACTGTTGTCTCTTATCATCAGGAGAGAAAACAACAAACAAACATATGTTTGTTTGTTGCCTTATTACGTACATAAGATATATCTTACAGTCATCCGACCAAGGACATCGATCACTTCTAACCTGATTCACGAATGTCGAGATGTTCAAAGTAAAGGTTGACTCACACTATACCGTGTCAGGACCGAGCCGAGTGTCGGCCGTAGCTCGGTCATCGAGTCGGTCTAGTTACTGAAATTATAAAAACGGGCCTCGACCAGGCAATTACCGCTGCGCCGTGATGCAGAATACTCGTCCGATCTTAATTATTACTATTGCAACTAGACTACTATGTTTAATTTTGATGTTCTAGAATTTACAGCTATTACGAGCTTATTACATATTGTTTCCATATGTTAACCGATGCTCCCCCGTCCCTTGGTGCCCCAAGGAGCAGCTCAGTATAGCGTGAGTGTATTCATACAAAATATATGTAATATTAGTTGATCGTGCGTAGTGACACGGTTTAGTGTGAGCCAACCTTAATTATTACTGTTGATAGTCACGATATGCAGCATCAATTGATTAGTGCTACATTGTTTAGAGGATAGTCTGTTTCTGTAATTGTAAAATACTTAACTATCTAGTAAGTAACTTGCTACCACCACCACACCTTGGCATATTCAACTTGTACAGTCAGCTGAAATCCCCTTTACAGTTTTAGACGTGTTAGAGCAGGTCCTTTATGTAAATGGACCATCTGCCTCTCTGATCTGCAGCTAGTAGAAGGCGAGCACAGGTGTAAAATTCTGTGCAGCAGATAGCCTGGAAAGGGATCCACAGTCTAACCTTTTTCAGCCGCCATAACGAAAGTGTCATTTTCGGGTTTCGAGGGTAAGGTAGCAGGTAGACTTACACGACAAGTATAACACCAGTGTTACCACTCGTGCCATTTACATAGTACTTTTTTTTGCTTCAATACCTACGTACGATCGTGTTTTTGTCGATGTACAATCGTGAATCTTATAGTAGTTTTGTTGAAATTTAAATAAAAATATTGCTGAAGTAAGATTTTTTCTAAGGTAAGCAACCCCGCCTAACACCTCGCCCTAGGACCGCAACGAATCTAAAACATCTATAGCAGAGGTGGGCAAATTCTTTTGACTGCGGGCCGGTAAATTAAAAAAAAATATCTAGTAGCGGGCCCAGTAAATTATAAATAATCTTGAGGCGGGCCGGTTTATTAAGACACCTAAAAATAGCAGTAAATGTTACGATTATAAAACGTTGTATAAAGATAAAATAAAGCATTTTTTAATATTTTACAATCATTTATTAAAATAAAATCTATTTATGAAGTTTTAACATATGAAATATTTAATATATATGTTTGAAGTATCGATTCAGTATCTTAATTATTCAAATTTCAATAGTACATAATATTTCGACCATTATTTTTTTAAGGAGGTTTATATTTTTTCTGAAAAAACCCTCGGCGGGCCGGATTAAAACCTCTCAAGGGTCGGATCCGGCTCGCGGGCCGTAATTTGTCTACCCCTGATCTATAGTGTCAATAGACCACGTCTCTCTCTTACCATCATGAGAGCGGTGTATTTTTGGCTCTTTGTTATATGGAGAGGATGTTAGGCTCATTAGGTAAGCTTACTGACTACTCTACCTTCGGAAGAAAATAAACAAGGCAGCGGATCCCTGCTCAGACAAGTTGTTGGGCAGTACCCTACCATCGGTGGTCTAGTTGGTAATAACTAGCAGGAAGGCTGGGATGCAGGTGGTCTATTCTACAAAAAGGATCCGGACCAATACGGGGAAAGATATACTATAATTAACTTAATATAAATTAATAAATAAGTATCCCTGGACAAGTTACATAAATTGAATCTAACCCCAAAGTAATCATTATATGCTTGTGTTATGGGTGTTAGTCAGTGATACTAATACATAGAAATACTAAAATAGATACCTGAATAAATTTAATAAACACCCAGACCCGAAAATGCAGACATCTAAATGTTCGTCACACAAATGTCTGCCCCTGTCGGGAATCGAACCCGAGCCTCGCGGATGATCAGTATAGCTAGGCGTGTACGCTAGCCACTCAACCAACGAGGCGGTCAATACCAGTGAATAGCAACTAGAATAACAGACGATTGCATTAGTTTGCGGCATAATAGGGATCACCACCTGGTATATTATATGCATGTGGTTGTATACGATATTCCTTGATAGTAAATTAGCATTTGATTTTAAACTATATAATACAACAGTTTCAACATTAGAACTGTACAAATCCTTTAATTTCAACATTTTTAAGTAAACAATCGAATACATAATTATTAATTATGAGACCAAATTCAAAAATTTATATTATTCAGATGAATTACCGAATTATCAAAGTAGTGGGTTAAACTACATCTATTTTAAGGTATTTTCGAAGAAAACTCTTAATAATTCATAATTCATTTATTGTTCGAATATATCTGAACAATAAATGAATTATGAATTAGAATTATACTTATGAATTAGAATTATGAACTATATAAATATAGGTACATAGCAAGTTGTTAACAAATTTGATTTGATCTCTATATTCTGCCTGTAAGGCGTACTACTGTGAAATTAATACAAAAACAATAAACCAATTTACAGTCAATATTAATAATAAATTGATTTAATACAATCATACAAATTTTACATTTACTAATAACTACACTTACTAATTATTAAAATATTCCCTATCCAGTAAATTTATCAAAATTTTTTTTACAAAGTGACCTAGTGGGAGACCTAAGTTAACATTCCACGATCGGGTACTATCCAGGCATGTTTGCTTAAAACGGGTAATGAATGTAGCGAAACGCCGGAAAAGTCTGCAAGGATCGTAAGATCTGGCACTCGAGACTTTCTGCCAACTGTGTAACTGTGTATGTATTTTTTTCCAAGTGACTTAATAAAGTTGTGTAGTCTAAGTAAGAGTAAGTAAGTATCTTAACGCCCATATCCCCGGAGCGGTAGGCAGAGGCACAGTCGGGGCACCCACGACTAGCCGAAGATACTGAGTCCCACAATGTGATATGTGGCAAGCCTATCGCCAACCGGGCACATATCCTATCCCGAGCAACATTTTTTTTAATTAAAAAATTGGAAAAACGCAATTTTCTTTTTGTTGCCCGACCCGGGATTCGAACCCGGAACCTCATACAGTCAAGTCCAACAACTGAACCGCTAGACCACAGAAGCGATGTGTAGACTAACATAAAAAAATACTCCTTAAATTTAGACTCCTCTGTTTTTTTTTTGGTTACAAAATATATGGACAAATAAACGCTACACTATCCATATATCGCAAATTTAGTCCTGTAATTATAGCGTTGAGTTAATCTGGAGCTATGCAGAATCTGATGTTATACAACTGAACAGTTTCGTAATAATTACTGTGACTGAATGTTATAATTATAAACTAATGCAGCGTGATTTACATTTTGTGAATCCTTTGAGAGTTATTAATTTCATATTAATGGAACATATAATATTATAAATTAATTAGTTTGTTCCTAAATCTAAAAAAATGCCCAGGAACTTTAAAAAGGTATTTGTGTAGTTACTTAAGCGCGTCATATTATAATGTGGGAAACACTCATTACTAATGCCATGGTTAAATACCTACCTGCATTAGGTATCAAATCTCCATAGATGCGCTCTTGTAAGGTAGTCCGTTTTTTTGGCTTGAAAATATACTAGAGCGTGTTAATTAGTATCATGTCAATCAAAATAGTCAAATAAAGACCCATGACGCTAGTCACTGAACAGATTATAATGGGGGAAATATTCGTTACTAATACAATAATTAAACATCTGCATTGAGTATCAAAAAATCTTTATAGATATGTTCTTGTAGGGTAGTCCGTCATATTTTTTTGGCTTGAAATTATACTAGAGCATGTTGATATCAGATTGTAGCCGTCGTTGTGTGACTGTTGTCGTGATGCTGCTACTTGACTAGTTGCTCAGACGGAAGGTCGATGCGGAAGATAATGAAACTAGTGTGCTAGCTCTGAGATCGGTGATTGTGAATGAGTGCGAATGCGAATGAATTTATTACAAAATTACGTCTGTTTATATACATTAAAATCACATAAAAAATTGTAAACAATAACATAAAAAAATATAAAAATATTAACATCTACCGACAGAATATACATGCAATATCATTTGCCTAGTGACTATGGCGAGAACGGTCCTGTTAAATAAAAGCGTTTCTGCGGGCGAGACTCCAGTCTGCGCCAGCGAGCCGTCTGCGTCGGTCGAAATATTCAGTGAGCGGAGCGTCGTTCCTCGTACGGTAAGTCTGGTTATATGAAGAGATGCGGAGCTGTATATGCGTATCCCTTGTTGGTAATCACGTCCTTTTCAGGGCGGTCAGTGATCTTGATAGGCAGGCTTCCAGTGCTTTAAACTTGATATGGTTTCGTACGAGAAACGGTTGTCCTTTTCAGGATAATGGCGGCTGATCGTCACTATGTTTTATTTACCTCTTCTTGATAATATAGTGTATCCTTGTGTTTTATTTGTTCCTCCAGGTAACGGTAAAGGTAAAGGTAAAGGTTTAAGGTTGGTAATTAAAGTAATGGAAGGTACGGATTTATAAAGCTAAATATGGTGGTAGAAGGTAAGTGGCACATATCGCTACAGGATCGAAAAAAACAAATAGATCCCCATGATGCTATTCGCTGAACGATCAGATAAATTTCGTGGGGCCCATTCAATTTAGAATCTATACTTGCTATCGTGGCACTTGGTGGGATTCCATTGCATAAATTCCATTTGATCAATTCCATTGCATGATTCCATTGTTTTTTTGTCGGTAACACTTGTACTTATCCAATATACACTTTATTTAATACTTTCTGTTACTCTCCAGCCAACCGGTTTTACTTTTTACGGCATTATTAGGGCTTTGAAACTTAATATAAAAAAGTCTGTTTCAATTTAATATAACGATCAATACTTATTTTTACCATCTAACAAATTAGTATTGAACAAAGTGTATAGTGTATAAGTACAAGACGTGTTAATTACAAAAAAACCTGTGTACCCATTCAATTTATAAATGTTCCCTATTTGCATCTTTAATTATTAATGTTCGTTAAATTATTAACGTATTACACTATGAAAAAACATATTTCTGGTATAGAGATTTAACCTAACGTGATGTTTGGTGGTGTATTTCCATTGTCATATGAAGTCCAGTTGGAGGAACTAAAAGAGAATCCTTGAGTTGGGCTTTTCCTTGTCATAGGGTAGCAAATGATCACTCTGGTTTAAAAATAGTAACGATGGTTTATTAAATTTCCTTGGCGGTCTTAGCCTGGTAACATTTTCACTTATGGCGGACGACTGAACTAAACTAAACAAAACCAAACTAGGCTGGGAATTGCCATCAATGGGCACTTAAAGAAAATGGAAAGTAAAGTTCTAAGCCCTGTAGCACTAAAACGAAATCTGGTCTACGAGAACCATATCTGCCCGCATGGATGTGCCAAAGCGGGTAATATGCACAAACAGACCGCATTCCGTCCCGATCTGCCATGACAACGGCCAGATGTTCATTTGTTCGGTACAGTCGATTTCCTGAGGATGCCTTAGTGTCGAGGCGAAACGTATGTCGTATGCGATTTCGTGTGCTCTTCTTTATTTTTATCCCTGGACAAGTTACACAAATAGAACCCCAAAGTAAGCAAATTATATGCTGGTGTTATGGGTGCTAGTCAACGATTGTAATACATAGAAATACTTAAATAGATACCAGAGGTGAGTTATTCGACAAGGTTGGAGAACGTGACAAGTTGGTTTATGTTCCAAGTTCGGATTCTGTTCATGATCTCGGTTGGTTGGTGGTGGTACTTTAGGTAGGGTTGTCACATGCGAAGGACTTGACAATATAGATTGTTTTACGAGCTCTACTTTATTCGTGGTCTGGTCGAGAACGTTCAATAGTCTCATCACATTCCATGTCATTTGGAAGGCTTTTTGCCATAAGAGTCATACGGTTTCCATGGAATAAGCAAAATAAAGGCTTGTCATTGGCCAGATGGCTTTGGCTGTAAAGAAGGTGTAATGGGAACTGCACTCCGGATTAAGCAGTGGGCGCAAGATACACGAGGGTTGTCGACACAGACTTTATAGTTCTCTGGGTGAGAGGTCACCGGAACTCAGATGGCCGTGGCTAACAGTTGTCCGAAGGTTGTTTCCAGAGTCGGAGACTCTTTGGACGAACCTACGTTTTTCAAAAGAATAATGAATATGGAGTAAGTTAGGCAAGTTTTCAAGGATCATGATACTTATTACACGATGCTCTGCCTGCTGAGCATGGGAATTGGCTTGAATATATTTAATAGGAATCAATAAAGCTTGAGTGAATGTAAAGAATGTAAAACGTATTGACGCATTTGTAATACAGAAATGTACGCGTTTGATGAAATTCACTCTCAAACACGTAGCGCTTTCAGAGCATTTATCCTGGTGAAGAATGTTCAATAAACTCTCAGAGATCAACTTCACGTATGTATATTAGTAGAAACGTAATGGCCTCATTTTTAACCCTCGACGAAAAAAAAGAGGAGTGAGGATAGAAAAGGTTAAATGGGTCAACAGGACCACTGATTGTATATTGCTATCAAAGCTTAGAACCGGTACGAAAAGTATATGTCTTGTACCAGTATTTAGCGGTTATTGCCATTTCGATACCTGGATACCTGTTTCAAAGTGGGTACCGGTAATTCATATACCGGGTACCGATTCGATACCGCTACCTAACAACTACAGGTATTAGTACAGATAAAAACCGGTATCCAATTAAGGTACCCGTTAAGTAAACCGTTTTAACCCATTTTAGGTATTGGTATTATTTTAATCTCTCATGAAGGAACAGAGATATCTTCGATTGAAGAAAAAATGACATGTAATATGTTTTCTTGTACCGGTATTATTGAACCAGTACCCTATTTTTTAAAAATTGATTTTGATTTTGGATTGCTGCGCTACTATCGGAGCATTAATGTCAAGCGATATGAAGTTCGCTAGGTCGGCTAGTACTTATATAAAAATGAATCCCAATTCAGTGTGGTCTTCGCATAACGTCTGAATGGATGGACCAATTTTCCTTATTCTTTTTTCGTTTTGCAGGTAATTGTCAGGTGAAAGTTCTTACAGAGACAAAAATGGGGATAGTTGCAGGGAAAATGGGAAAAATATCTTTAATCCATACGAACTGTTCGTAGCTACTAATGTAAAGCGATACGAAGTTCGCTGGGTCGGCTAGTTTATTATAAAATCATAACTTATTGGTAATGGTTGGCAGATATTGCCTTTAGCTATAATACCACCATTTGGATTTTTTTTGTTTGTAATTTTGTAATAATTGTTTCTAAGTTGTATGTTTGTATTAACATCTATACATAAGTATAATAAATCTGTAGAAGGATCAATTCTGTACATTGAAAATATTGAAAAAATAAATAGCAGGCACCCCCCTGCTATGCTTCTCGACTAGACTATATGACTTCGTTAGTGTGATTGTTGAAACCCTTTTGGAGAATATTATAACATTTTTGAGTTTTAAGAACTTTAACTTAAAATAAAGAAAAGGCGTATACGTCGTTATAGAGTTGTGTTTTGCACATTCAAAATATTTTAGAAAAATATTTGAAATAGTCTTATATTGTATATATATTTTTTTCAGTAATTGATTGCTATATGTATATTTGATCAACTGGTAGAAGTTTGTAATGTTAAATGTGTATGATTTAAAATCTAATTCATCTATACATACTCGTATAACAAATAGTCTGTCGAAAGGTCAATTCCGTTCATTAAAAATATTGAAAAAATAAATAGCAGGGGTGTTACTGGATCGATCCCATACCCAAATATGTGATTGAAAAAATGTTTGTCTGTCTGTCTGTCTGTATGTTCAAGCATCACGTGAAAACTAACTTTTCGATTTCAATGGAACTTGGTATAATTATACCTTATTATCCTGGGCATAAAATGGGATACTTTTTATCCTGGAAAAATACGTAGAAAAAAAATATTTTAATTTTTCAGTTTTATCACGCGAAAGCCGACATCCGCGCGGACGGAGTCGCGGGCGGAAGCTAGTTGTACAATAAATTAATAAATAAATATGTGTTGCTCATTCCTTCACGTAAATCAGATAAAACATTTGACAAATCCAAATAACATTTTCTTTATCCCTTTTTTAAAGAACAAAAGATAATTAAGTTGAAGCGGTTCACGATCGCCTATTTTACTTTCTTCTTTGTAATCAAATTTTGTTAAAGGCTTTAGACAGGTTGAGAGTTGACGCCAGTCTCGTTGGGGAATGCGTCAGGTATTCAATAAAATTCAATTTATCTTTTGACGCTTTTTCTGACGCAATTTTCGGACTTTCACATAACAGCTTCTTAAAAGATTAGATTATTTTGTAGAAAATAGGGTTAAGGCTGTAATTTTAACCGATTTAAAAAGTTTAGAGACATAAAATAGTTTCAAATCACTTTAGTTAACATTATTAAAATAATGATTACAGATAGAGACAAGATGACGTTTCTTCTTAATCATATTGCAAGGCAAACAAGCAGACTGATAAGAAATTCACGTCGCCTAGACATGCTTAAGGTGATGATGGTGCATTGCGAACCTGAGGCTGGGATGTTAGGTCTGGAGCGAAAGTAAGTTTACCAGCTACCTTATCCTCTGAACCAAAACACATCAACGGCAAGTGCTAACGATATGGCGGCAGGAATAGATAAGGTGGTGGTATCAATCCAGGAGAGTCGCTGCGACACTCGACTACAAAGTCAGATATCTCAGTGCTAATCGCAGTAAGCCTATGCTCGTTTTTTTTGTTGCCTGGCAGAAAGGCAGATAGTCTATTCTGCAAAGTCCGAACCAACACAGGGAACCATCGAAATCTCAACCTTTTAATTGTTTTATATTTATTCTCTTAATAAACGGTAAATAGTCCCTCTGAGGTAAATGGATTAATTAGATCGGGAAAAGTTTAATAATTAACATGATTGCTAATTATTAAACTTATACATAAACTTTTTAACATACGCCATTTCAAGTAGCAACGCGTAGCTGATATATAAATCCATATATTATCTAGCATATGTATAGACGTTCCTACTATCATTAGTATCTGGATGCCCGAGCTTTGCTCGGTATTTTTTTAGCAAACACTCATTGACTTCGTGTCACTTAACAACGCCATCTACTAGAACTACTTTATTGCTTACAAAAAATAGAATTGTTACTCGCCAATAGATGTCAGGAAAAGTATTTTTTTTGTTTAAACACGAATAAAATGACATTTTCTAAAAATGATACTTAGCTAGATCGATTTATCGCCCCCGAAACCCCCTACATACTAAATTTCAAGAAAATCGTTGTTGCCGATTTCGAGTTTCCAATTACATATTTATATACGAGAATTACTCATTTAAAGGTATAAGATACAGTGCGTGTGAGTGAACATTACTTTGTTTGTTACCATACTCCTCCTAAATGGCTGGACCGATTTCGATTTTTTATGCACAATTGGTAGCTTTAAAAATCGTTTGTTAACTATATTTTATTCCTTAAGTGGCAAGGGTGGCCCGATACGATATGTAGCTAAGAGCCATATAAATCACGTTAGCTTTTAAATAAAAAAAACGAAATCAGTCCATTCGTTAAAATGTTATGATGTTACAGACGGACACACACATAAAGACACGTCAAACTTTTAATGCCCTTGTTTTCCATCGGAATTATATATCCCTAGCTTTCATTCGAGGTTTAAAATAAAATATAGTAACTACCAAATACACTAAATACTATTAAAGTTAGAAGGGCTATTTCCAAATTACCCGTCAAATAAGGTAAATGTAAGCGACAAAATGCGTTCACAATTTATCACCATCAAACCGTTCTGTCGACCGCCAAAAGTCACGAGAACCCGTAAAGCTGGGAAATTGCTGGAGATTAGCTCAATCGGTCTTACGCCAGACACGCTGAACAATATCAAGTTGAGTAATCAATTAAAATAACTTTCAATTAATGTGAACGATGCTTACTTTGATCACTATAATTGAGATGATAAAAGTTACAGAACAACTTATGTACCTTTTCCAGATCAATTTGTATGTACACTTTTCAAATAATACTTATCGCCCCTGTGGTCTAGCGGTCCAAGTGTTAGACTTGCTGCATGAGGTCCCGGGTTCGAGTCCCGGGTTGGGCAACAAAAAGAAAATGTGGTATTTCGAATTTTCTAATTTAAAAAAATGTTGCTCGGGATTGGGCTGAGCCCGGTTATCGATAGGCTTGCCACCTATCACATTGTGGGACTTAGTGTCTTCGGCATCGGTGCGCTAGTTGTGCCTCTGCCTATCTGTTATGGGATACGGGCGTGAAAATACTTACTTACTTAGATACTTACTAAAGCTAACGATTTCCCTTTTAAAATTCAGTATTAGTCTGTTTCTGACAACCAAATACCTGAATGACGACGCTCCAATAAAACCGATTGGCAATTAAAATTAAGTATAATAGGAATTGTTAAAAAAAAGTTAAAAGTACAAATGTTATTTAAAAATTGTGTTGAATTGCATCAAGTGCCGACGGTAAAAACATAAATTCTTTGCGATAAAACGCATCGATATTATAGTAATATTATAAATAAGAAAGTTTGTGTGTTTATTTGTTTGTTACTCCTTCACGCAAAAACTGCTAAACCGATTTTCATAAAATTTGGCATGCACACAAAAGGTAATTTGAATTAACTAATAGGGTAGTTTTTATTCCGAGAACATGTTTCTGTGGGACAATTAACTACTTGGAAAACGACCTAGCCAACACTTGCTTTTTTTATAAATGTTAGGTCACTTTTGAGTTAAAATTTCTGTAGAGAATACAACTCTGCTAAAGTGAATTAAGATTATGAATAGCAAAAATTATCTATATCTTTTAGGACAAGGATTTGAACCCGGGTAGGGTTGTTCCCGGGCGGTTTAAGAATATGGGTCAAATACTTCATTATCTTGAAACTCGTTAGTGGTGAGTATCGTTACAATTTCCACGAACAACAATACTTCTGTGTGACGTCTGCATCGCTCGCTGGTAACGATTCAGTTATTTGGATTTATGACAGTTACTAGTGTAGTCAGTTATTATTAGACAGTAGAGTGCTGTACAGTAGCTCCCTCGGATTGATGAAACCTGCCTGTTCCTGTCACAATAACATCACTGCTCACCATTGTTGCTCTTATTATTAGAGGTGCCTTTGATCTAAACTAGAGACATGAGGATGTCAAGATGAGGATAGAGGAAAATAACCTGCTTGTTTGCTATCATAAAACTAAGACAATAGAGGCCCTAATAAATCAAAACATGTATCTTTATGCCTAAATCCCCAAAGAGGTAGGCAGAGTCACAACTAGTGGACCCATGATTAGATAAAGATACTAAGTTCGACAATGTGATCGGTACCAAGACTATTACTAACCGGCATATATGAAATCCCCAGCAACATTGTCTTTATTAGTAAATTGAAAAAAAAACACGTAATTTTTATTGCCCGACCAGGGGATCGAACCTTGGACTTCATAAAGTAATAACAAAAGCCGTATCTCTGAACCACAGAGGCGACAATTTAAATTCATAATTTTCTTATGAAAATTCTTTATCATAACTTTATTGACGTGTTCCGGTCTGGCAGGTAGGTAGTAATCTTATACTGTACATCTAGGTTGACTATCATAACCCTCTTTGTCTAAAGGCTGTATATTACCATAAGAAAATCACATTGCTTGTCTTTAGATTCTAAAAAGGAAGTATTTCGTAGCACAAAGCAAATTATGCCCTTCAGTGCAGCTACGAGGCTACAGCTACGAGAACGTAGCGGGCAATTTCGTAGCGCTTTACTACAAAAATCACTTTTAACGACAATGTTACCGGACTTACAGTAAACGAAACGTCAGGTTTAGTCCTTGGAATGCTTCAGTCTATGTATCTTTATGAAACACTAAAAAGTATTTTCACGCCTATATCCCCGAAGAGGTAGGCAGAAGCACAACAAGGGCACTCACGACTAGCCGAAGACACAAAGTCCCAAAATGTGATAGGTGGCAAGCCTATAACCAACCGGGACATATCCAATCCCGAGCATTATTTTTTTTTATTTAGAAAATTGGAAAAACCATGTTTTCTTTTTGTTGCCCGACCCGGGATTCGAACCCGGGTCCTCGGGCAGTCAAGTTCAGCACCTGTACCGCTAGACCATAGAGGCTAGTTGTTCCGATAGGCTTAATTCCACTCGTTAATTTTGCATGGAAAAAATAAGTTGATGTTTTACCTAGTTTCCTCGCAGTTGACCGAGATAAAAAGTATCCTATGTGCTTCTCCTGGTTTTGAGCTAACTCCCTATTCATTTAAGCCAAATCATTTCAGCCGTTCATGAGTTATAAACAGTGTAATTAACACGACTTTCTTTTATAATTATGCTGATCCTACTAATATCAAAAAATGCTAAAGTTTGTGAGTATGTATATATGGATGTTTGTAACACTATTACGCTTAAATGGCTGAACGGATTTGTTTGAAATTTGAAACACAGATATATTGCGACCTGGATCAATGTATAGGCTACTTTTAATCTCGACCACAAAACGGGTTCCTGTTAAAAAGCGGGCGAAGCCGCAGACAACAGCTAGTTTATAAAACACTAAAGAGTGAATTCTATAAAAAAGCCTCTGTGCTCTAGAGGTTTAGTTGTTAGAATTGACTCCCTGGGGTCCCGAGTTCGAATATCGGGTCGGGCACCAACAAGAAAATTGGGGTTTTCCAATTTTCTAATAAAAAAAACGTTGCTCGGATTGGATATGTGCCCGGTTAGCGAAAGGCTTGCCACCTATCACATTGTGGGACTCAGTGTCTTCGGCTAGTCGTAGGTGCCTGATGGTGCCCTTAGCGGATATGAGCGTGAAGATAAGTTTTTTAAGTCCTGCATTATTTTAATTTGATCCGACTAGTGGTTTTTGAGTCGTACCTACCTCTTCGGGGATATGGGCTTGAAGATACTTGAATTCTGTTCATTTAAGACATTTAAAAAATGGCTCAGGCGACTTAAAATGAAAAGCAGAATATTCAGGATTTTTAGGTTTTTCCTGTCTGTTGGTCCGTCTGTACCCCGACGACGATTTACGCCAAATCTGCTCTACTGAATTTTAAAGAAACTTAGCTGTCCGTTAAGTTATATTCCGAAACAGATTAAATAAATATCCCTGTACAAAATAACGCAATTTGAATCTAACACCTAAGCAAGCACATTACATAATTGTATTAAATTTATTCTGGTATCTATTTAAATATTTCTATGTATTAGTATCGTTGACTAACACCCATAGCAGAAACATATAATTTGTTTACTTTGGGGTTAGGTTCAATTTGTGTGACTTGTCCAGCGACATTTTATTAATTATTTATGTGTTATGGGTGTAGGTAAACAAATGTGTACTTAAACAAATAAAAGTATAAATTTAATAAGTACCCAGACTGGGACATGCAGACGTCTATTCATCACACAAATCCCTGCCCCGCCGTCCACGTCGTCGTCATCGTCGTGGAAGCGAGGTAAAAGACAAAATTAAATTGGGTTATAATTCATTGACAAAGTTCAACTAACCGAGTGAAGAAAGTTTGCGCTGTAGGCTAATAAAAATAATGGAAACCATAAGTTAATCACGTATACGTGTTTTGTTAGTAACGCAAACACGTTTTCAAAAATCAATAAATTAATTCGGATACAAAGTTTTTTTTAATGATATTGGAAGGCAAACAAGCAGCCGGATTTCATGATTGTAAGAAATTCACGCCGCTTAGAGACACCAAATGTGGTAACGGTGCGCTGCCAACCTTAGGCTGGGATGTTAGGCCTCGGGCAAAAGTAAGTTTACCGGCCACCTCATCCTCCAAAACGGAACATGTCATAACGTTATGGCATGGCAGGAATAGGTAAGTCGGTGGTACCAATCCGGGTGAATCGCTGCGAAACTCTACCACCTAGTCAGATGTCACGGTGATAGTGACGGTAAGTCTGTGCTCGTCTTTTGCGAGCTGCCTGGCAGGAAGGCAGATGGTCGACTAGCCGAAAACACTTAAGTCCCACAATGTGATAGGTGGCAAGCCTATCGCCAACCGGGCACATTTCTAATCCCGACCAACATTTTTTTATTAGAAAATTGGAAAAATTCAATTTTCTTTTTGTTGGCCGACCTGGGATTCGAACCCGGGACCTCATGCAGTCAAGTCCAACACCCGGACCGCTAGACCACAGAGGCGATAATTCGTAGTATTTAACTACAAATTGCTTAATGGATATTTATTGGACAGTTATTGGAATCTCTTCGATATAAAATGGCTATTGGGAGCAGGTGAAGTAAGACAGCGAGAAGTAGCTTTTGCCTAAGCTCCTTTTCTTATAATTTATACCTGTCCAAAAGGTGCTTCGGTTGACACAGAATAAGCCGGCTTCACGTTAATGGACCAACCATATTTTAAAGTCAAAAACCGGGGATTTAAGTGATATGTAGGTGACATACGATCTAGAAATATACCCTTTTAATATTTAATAGGGCATAGGCTTCTCAAGGGGTTAGTTAAATATAAATTTGAGGATATTTCTGCCTTGTATGTCGTCAAGTAATTATAGTTCAGCTAAATACATCCTATTAATATTATAAATGCGAAAATTTGCCTGTTTGTTTGTTACTTCTGCAAGCAAACTTGCTGAACCGATTTTCATGAAATTTGGTACACACATAGAAGATAACTTGGATAAACACATGGGATAGTTTTAACCTTAAATAATGTTTCTGCGGGACTACACGGGCAACGCCTGCGGGCAACAGCTAATAATTAAAGACATTGCAGTTTATTGCTAATATTATGACAAAAAATATTAGTTTTGTTCTTTGTGATTATCTTGATGTTACGTGAAATATTTACGGGTGATAAAGAAAGTTAATCATTATTACAAGATGTTGACCACCTCGTTCGTCGAGAGGCTAGCGTGCAGGCCTTACTACACCGATCAACTGCGAGATTGGGGTTAAATTCCCGATGGAGTCAGACTTTTTTATGAAGAAAATTTAGATGTCTATATTTTCAGGTCTGAATGGGAATGTTTTGATGAAAAATGGTTTTTAGCGGATAGTGCGGGTAACAGTAGCCAAGTAAGTTTGAGGAATACTACTTTTAAGAGCAGTATCACTATTTTTAGTGTCGTTAATCTTTTAATATATGTTTAACTAGTGGCCCGCCCCGGCTTCGCACGTTTATGGGATATACATGACGATGTTGAAACCTTTCTCTTCAATCACTTTATCTTTTAAAAAAACCGCATCAAAATCCGTTGCGTAGTTTAAATATTTAAGCATACAAAGGGACGTAGGCACAGAGGAAGCGACTTTGTTTTATACTATGTAGTGATAATACTTTTATGGTTAGTTATTAAAAAAAAAATACGAAGTGGCTTGCAATTAGCATTAACTAGATTAAACATATTATTATATACTTTTTAGAAGCCATTAAAAGTTTATCTTATAAACTACAAAAATCCCTAGACCAATATACACAAATTGATCTAACTTTAACGTAAGCAAGTTATATGCTCATATGGCAGCCCGTTTCTACGTCATATTTTATAACCAAGAAATACAATACTATTCTCTATGGACCCATGAAACATGCACTTTTATTTAAAGCATTTCTTCACGGTTGAATAAAACGTGGGTTAGTTTTTATTTTTTGAAATACTTATTACCGACTCGATACGAACAATTTTCCATCGTTTTAAATTAAAATCATTGTATTTATCTTAGATAAATAACTTAGTTACCTATCTATTCTTCTAAAGTTTTGTTGGTAAGATATTCTTCATAATTATTGAAAAATAAAAGCGGTTATGTGGCATCTGATCTAAGATAGCACGATCTCTTATCTTAGATAGGTTATTAATATTGGCCGCTCGATAGGTAATTTAGTTATCTTTCAATAATTATCAAAAATATCTTAGCAACAAAACTTTATAAAGCCTATCTTTTTTTGTAGATATGTTATTAATATAGGTGGTAAGACGGAAAACAGCGTAAAACCGACTTTAATTTTAATATTATATCGTAGTAACCTTATTGATAACGACCGTTAGACGACATTCAATTCAATAAGGTTATTGAAATCGAAAGATAGGCGGACATAACATCAAACTTGAAGTCGATTTTATGCAGTTTTCCATCTTACCGCCAATATTAAAAACCTGTCTACAGAAAAAGTTAGGCCCGTCGTCGTTTAAGTTACTGTGTCGCTTCTGTGGTCTAGCGGTCCGGCGTCAGACTTGACTTCTTGAGGTCGCGGGTTCAATTTCGCGGTCGGCCTTAAAAAATTAGAAATTGTGTATTTTCAATTTCTTCGGCTAATCGTGCCTCTGCCTACCCCTTCGGGGATATGGGCGTGAAGATACTTAAATTACTGTGTTTATTACGCTATCTAATATTAATCAGGGGGTACGATAATGGTTGGCATTGATGATAATATGTCGGCAGGGATAGATAGTGGTGATCAACCCAAAGCAGCTCGGCCTGCTGCATAATTTTGCACCGTAGTATATGGTTATACTAAACGGCTTTTATATCTGACGAGCTGTTGCCTACGGCGTTGCCCGCATGACCCACAGGAACATTATTTCGCATTTATATTATTATTTTATTATTATTATGAATAGGATTCCAGTTGTCTTTCAATATATATAACAAAGGAAATCCGATAAATCTCAGTGTTGGTCTGAGTCAGTGTTACCAACCCTACTGTTTTAACAGTAGATTTACTGTTTTTAACGTGACAACACTGTTTTCTGTTTAAGTACTATTTTCTACTGTTTTTTATGCCAGTGTTGTTATTAATACAAATCAAAGGCATTTTACATACAAAATCCGAAATAGACGAATGTTACGCATTTGATGCTACTGAAAATCATAAGAAAAGGTTAGGAACCACTGGTGTATACTATCAAAAGAGCCATGTGCTTATTAAATACGAAAAATGAATCATTATGATTCCTTTAGATGTAGGTAGTTCTGCTAATATATAAAGGGTCTTTAATATGAAATATGTAAATGTTGAGTAATAACAATCAATATATAAAAAACTAGATTTTTAAAGATACGAAATGAAAATTATTTGCGAGATGTGGGGGTCAAGTTATTTCAAAGAAAGAAACTCAGCGGGCTTGTCTTTTTTCTTTTATATCTAATTGACAACATTTTTAATTATATTATATTAACTAATCTAATTAACAGTGCTTATATGTAACACTCAAAACCTTTCTAGGGAGGCTTTAATGCATCATAAGCAACATCTTTTGTTTTAAAACTTTTAGAAAATCGCGAAAAAGAAATTTGGTTGTCCATACAAAAAGTTAATCGTCCTCTAACAAAATATACGGAGCACCTTTTTTTTCGTGATTTTTTAAAAGTTGTAGAACAAAGTTGGTGCTTTTGATGTACTAAAGCCTACCTGGAAAACTTATGCGTTAGTTATATGCTGTATAGAAACATCTAAATAAATATCAGAATAAATTTAATAAACACACCCAAAACCAGTAATGCAGACTATATTTTCGTCACAAATATCTTCCCAAATCGGAAATCGAACCAGCGTCTTTAGTATCTATAGTATGGATTTAGTTAGTAAAGCCTCCATAATTGCTACTTAAATAAGTTTAGTTTTATAATTACAATTTAATAATAAACTATGTATGTATGTATCTTCATGCCCATATTAATAGGCAGAGACACAACCACGGCAGCCACGACTAGCCGAAGACACTAAGTCCCACAATGTAATAGGTGGCAAGCCTATCGCCAACCGAGCGCAAATGCAATCCCGATCAACATTTTTTGAAATTAGGAAATTGGAAAAACCATTTTATTTTTGCTACCTGACTCGGGATTCGAACCCGGGACCTCATGCAATCAAGTCCAATACCTAGACTGCTAGACCACACGCTATATTTTAGGTAATACTCCAGTTTTGTTATTTTTAATTTAGTTGAAAGGGGTTTACGTTACAGACCAGAGAAAAAAGTTATTCCAATGTTTATGTATCCAATTCCCTTAGTCTTCACGATTGCCTATTTTATAGCGACATTCAGAGTAATAAGTATCGAAAAATTATATAAATTGATACATATTTATGTAGACGACTGTACCATAAAGTGTACTATGTTAATGTTTTGCCCAGAAAGTATCAAAGTAAACTACAAAAGGCCTTTGTATTTGGCCACAGTCTAGTGTAACAGGGAGCAAACTAGGGTCCAATAAATACAACATCCTACACGTTGAAGTTACACAGCCTCCATTCAGGTCAAAGCTGGGCACCTGTAGTTTCAGGATGTTGATGTCAAACGTTCGAGCTCCAAGACCTTTTTTTCTTTCTCTATCTATTTATATTCTACACAGCTCCCAAAGGCATGCAGGTGAGATTAGGGAATGGAACGATGCGAATTGGAGAACTCAATTTTTGTCGATATCGGCATATTTTTGAGGAGACCGTATCTTTAAGTACGGCTAAATCTTTATTTATAATGCACAATGTCTTTGATAGATGAAGATTGCCGATTTTTATTACTTTTGATTTATTAAGTGGTTATTCAATTTTGTCAGGGTGTATTCTAAGTGTTGATAACATTCGAAAGCTCACGTAATGGTAATAGTTTTTACTTAGCTGCGGTAACGTAGCTACAGGTTTTATCGGGGATTATTGTTTTTGAAGTGAAAACTTCGCACTTTTTTTTGGAATGGGTAAAAACTTTTAAACTCGCGTTAGGACACGTGACCTGATTCGTAAGACAAACATTCGTAAGACGACGCCGAGCGCTTGCGCGAATTTTCGTGTTGTTATGTTAGTGTACCATATCCATAGCGTAATAGATTAACATTGTTTTCTACCATATAAATGATAGTACTTTAATACTGATATTTAAAGCAATTCGTGCAAAATTAATTCCTAAACATTCCAAAATATCAAAAATGCACAACGTTAATATTTAAGTTTTCATTTCTGCAGGCACTTAACTCCCGGAGTGCAACCCGTCGTTTTTTTATTTTATGATCATATACAAGATAACAAATATCAATACACACACTGTTGACAGTATTACTGACTACTGACATATGAAACATAACGTTTTATTTTATTATTATGGTAGACGAGTGAAACACAATGTGAGCAAAATTTCTAAAACCATAATTTATTATTATAAATAAAATATTTTATTATATAGAAACCTGAAATTTCTTTTGTAAGAAAAAGTAAGTCCATTATCATTTAGGAGTGTTTGTAATGTTGTCGATATCTTTTATACTATTATGTGTTAGTATCGATATGTCGACAATATCGATTCATCCCTAGGTACAGTAGATCCGGGCGTGCGACTCAACCATCCGGCATGGGTAGTATCTTCCGCTCCTCTCCCCAAACCCCTACCTTCATTATAGCTGGCCGGGTCGTAGGGGTGCGGGGCGGGAATGGGGTTGCCAAATACAAAGGTAGGCCTATTATCCTATTGGTAAGGTAATCAATTTTGATAAACATTATATTTAAATTCATCATCATTTCATTTCATCATCATATACATTACTCAATACGATTGTGCGTATTGTTGTCGAATGTTATGAACATCGTATATGTTTATTTATAAAATGGTTGTAGTGGATTAAATTATGTTTTGAGTGCATGTCTTGTACAGTTTTGCTAACTGCGGATTTTTAAAATTACTTTTTTATAATTGATATATCAGTAACATTTATTGTTCAACATTTAAATTTTAGCATATGTTTGAAAAATTAAACACAAAAGCTAAGTTCATTTTTACATTCTACTGATTGTTAATATTTACAGCTAAATACTTTTCGCAATCGTGTTATACAATTAAAAGCAGATAATCGAATTACAATGGTTGTACCAATCTAATGCTTACATTTGATTTTTTGGGATATTTTGTTAAATTCAAATACGATAAATCATTTAGAAGTGAAATTAATTTGTGAATAAGTGTGAGGTGTATTTTTTGTAAAACGTTGTCAAAACCTTCGGTTTAGGGCTTTCATATTATTATTGAAATTTGTAAAAATCTTTTTTTGTAAAGCAAAGTTAAAATTTCCCATGACTGATAATATTGGGAATTTCAGTTTTAGGTGTAGCAACACAGATGCATAAGGTGCTGGGCGCGTCCTGGGGCGCTGCGTTAGTCCGCGAGAAGCGGCGCGGTGGCTTAGCGCCCCGCAGTGTCCCGGCCGGCCGCCCCAAGGTACTTTCGCTTGGCGCCAATCTGTTGCGCACTGTACACCAATGTTTATGTTATTGCCCTCACTTAACTTCTCGTTAGGCTTTCGATGTACGTAGTATTTAATTTGCCGCTCTTTTAAACATAAATTTCCTTATTTTGGCAAATGTCAACTCTATCTTTCTAAACACGTCAAATTCTATTATTTAACTCTATAAAACACAAGCATAACGAGACTGATTGAAAAATTTTCTTTGTTGCTTTCGAATAGAAAAAAAAACAAAGATTGACATGCGATAACGCAATCAAAAATTATTTTAAATTCGATTTGAAAATCATGAGCATAGTTTGTGTAAAAACAGCATATTTTCCAAGTCAATTACTTTAATTTTTTTGTAACATTTCGTGGTCAAACGAACTTACCTGACGTGGTATTCGATTTTTATCTTTTGTTCATGGAAAATAACGTCAACATAATTTTCTAAGTATTACACTTTATTACACATTATCCTAACTTGAAAAAATAACTTTCGACTTGAATAAAGGCAACCTCTACAAATTTGATTTGCATAAAAATAGGCGCTTTTTATGACGGCACCGACACTTCTTTGTTTAATGTTTCATAAATATTCTCACTTCCTCAGGCTTTACCGTTCTTCAAATTTATCTAATGATATTTTTAGCACCCTCCTCGAGCTTCAAGTCTGTGTTCTTTACTGTTAATGCTTATGTATTTTTGTTAATGTTGTACATTGATGGTTAAAGTGTAAACGTGCAAACACGTAAGTGTAATGCTACGATTTTACATCAATTTAAGCAACGATTTGAATAATCAATTATTGTTTCAAATATCTAATACCTGTAAATTTTGTAAGCTACGTTTTAAATATTTTGAAATTTTAAAAATAACAGAACATTTTTGTTGTCTATAATTTTAAGAAAGCGGAACCTCCGCCAAATATTTTTTTTGTATTTATTATTACAAATAAAATGCTAAATGTAATACACACAATACCCAATTTTAGATGTTTTTTATTCTATTGTCATTTTTGACCAAATGCTACCTAATTTGAAAATAAAATTAAATGGTTAAATGTATAAATGAAAGAATTGACACATATTTTATTAAGCACCAAAAGTACATTTAAACATCTATGAAATTTGAATTTACTTAAAACTAACGGAGACTGAAAATGTTTCAGTGATTACTAAAAGTAGGCAATGTAACTGTCTAAATTGCTAAACCAATTTTAATATAATATCTTATAAGGTACATATTTCAATCGCTTAAGTAATTAATGCTAAAATCCTTACACGCTAAGAAAAATACATACACCAAATATGCAATATACATACGTTCATAAATTTTTACAATGTACATACATTTATACTGCATTCATAAATTTAATTATGAAGCTTAGATTTTACTCGTGTATTTACATATTAAATAACAATTTATATGACTTCGGTTAATCTTATTAAATTAATAATTTATGATGATTTTGTGAGTAATAATCACCACTATAACGTTAGATCCAATATTTAAGGAAATTTAGTCTTCGAACTGACCGTTTACGACAATCTCCAAAACTATAATAATAAGAATTTATTTCCATTTGCTTGATTTTTTTCACAGCTACATAAAATAGTGGTTGAGGCACTCCCTTTAAGTATACAATACCTGTATTAGGAGGCCTCGCTCTTCAATATAATTTAAATCTTACAATAGACACAGTAAAAAATTTATTTTGTCAATCCAAAGAATAGTTAATAAAATAAATAAAAATACTTAATCAGCTTTATACAGGTGGGTTATATATTACGAATAATATAACAAATTACATTAATTTAATAGATTATATACTGTGTGTGTGCGTGCGTGTGTGTATGTGTGTTTGTGTAGAATAGTGCTTGTTTAAATTTAACTGCTGCCCGATTTTGACGAAAGGTTCGTTGATAGATAGTTTGTGTTAATGGAACTACCTTTTTAAATTCTAACTTGAGTTATTCCTTATCTAGTTTGTTCAAGTGGTTCTAAAAATGAAGAGAAACCTATAGTTCTATACCTAGAACTTGTAACAATAGAGATAACTTATCGATTTAATAAAATTACAAAATCTTTATGATTTGTAGCCTATTTGTTATTTTTATGAACGGATAATATGATAGATTATCTAAATCTGTTCTAAGCTGCTAACTCTTATTAAAAATATCTATAAGCAGTGGTGACAATTTTAAAAAAAAAACTTACTCTCTTAATTCACTTCCTTGTGAGCCTGTTTTTTATTTTAAGGGGATGATATTTTAACATATCTGTGTCATAGGTATGTTATGTTTATAAAATGGATGTTCCAATTTCTGTGAATTCTTTCTTGAATTCTGATCCAAAAGTGGTTGAGCTTGGTCATGGAATCAATCGTTTTTGTCATGTTTAGCTTAAATTATTGTCGTATTCCAATTTTAGGGTTGGTATTTAGCAACATTTAAGTTGTGTTATTAATCGCATCTGTGGTCTAGCGGTTCAGTTGTTGGACTTGACTGCCTGAGGTCCCGGGTTTGAATCCCGGGTCGGGCAACAAAAAGAAAATTAGGTTTTTCCAATTTTCTAATAAAAAAAAGTTGCTCGGGATTGGAAATGTGCCCGGTTCGCGACAGGCTTGCCACCTATCATATTATGGGACTTAGTATCTTCGGCTAGTCGTGGGTGACCTGGTTGTGCCTTTTCCTACTTCTTCGGGGATATGGGCGTGAAGATACTAAGTTGTATTGACGCTTCTTTACATCATCAATTTATTGATTAATGATTGACAACTTTTTCTGAAATATTTCCATAAGTGACACAAATTACACATTTTTTCTGAACGTTAGGAGGACCTTGTTACCTTTGTAGTTGTAGTTACCTGCTGGAGAAGGGCTAAAGTACATTCCGTGGACCTCGGTTACATATGAAATTTATAAATTTCGGTCAAACCCTTAGTTGTTCAAACATATCAAATTTAAGATGTGCCTAAATTTAGCCAGTTTAACTATTTTTCCCATTCCCATCTAATAATTAGCTTTTAGCTCGGTTAATCACCGTTGTGGCGTGTTGGAAAGTGGAAAGCTTTTTACAAGCTTTCTCGTTACCTATTAATCATGTTCAGTTTGAAAGGAGTTTATAGAAGACGTGCCACGTTATTTGTTTAAGCTCAATATCGTTTCCCGAATGGACATTTATTAAAAAATGTTCATCATCATGAAATTGTTGTTTTTCTCAATGAATGTTGATAACGAGTTTAGTTTTATCTTTGGTGAAGTTTCGATAGATTTTAAAGATTATGGTTTTAACCAGCGGTTTAACATTCTCGATTTACAGCAGCGATTAACGCACCATTGTTGTCTTTAATACGAGTATTTATAGGCAATGCGGACAGTACTATTTTTTTAAATTGTGCGCTTCGGCTTCACAATTTTTTCTCTTCTTACACGTTATACTTTTATTTTTAAATTGGCTGACCTAATCTAAATTTAAGCAAAATTATTAATTATGTAACACAACTCTATATAGATATCTTTAAAATACATTCGGATTTCTGAAGTTTGACGAATATAACCGAACCGCATAATTAAATTCTAATACTGCACCTACTCCTTAACAAGAAAACTTACACTTCAGTGAGACACGTATTATAACACAAAACATGAATATAATGTTTGCAGTGAACTATTTTCTTTCATAACAATTGTGGAATAATATCCTTTAATTAATATTTCCTGAAGGAAATGGAAATTGTAACCAATATAACGTGTGAATTTCATCTCCAATGGAACTTTTGATAATTAAGTACGTATGATTGTTACATACATACTTTTTATTTACTATTACATTTTTTACATAATTACACAGTATTGTTACATTTGCATAGTATTGGTTAAAACGTACTATAATATATATTATATACATACATAATCATCGTACATAATATATATTATATACATAGTGCTGATAAAAAATAATAAAGTATGAAATAAATCCGGAGTGTGTTGGGGTCTTAAATTCTGTCAGTCTTAAACAAATTATTTTCTGAAAAATATTATTTTTAGTTGCTTAGATCTTACCATCAGAAAATTCGTCTGCTTGTTTGCTTTCCGAATTGGTGTCTCTAGGCGGCGTGAATTTCTTACCACCAGAAAATCCGTCTGCTTGTTTGCCTTCCTATAACATAAAACAAAATAAAATAGCTTGTGTCATATAACTTTAACATAGTGAATCGCCGATTTCGTTTATAAGAAAGTGGAAGCTTGTTTTCCAACTTCACTAGTCATTCATCATGTCCATTGTTCACTTCAAAAGAAGTTTGCAGAAGACTTGACGTAGTCCTTTGTTTCAGCTCAATAACGTTGGTTGGACTTACAAGAAACATTAGTTTTATTAGGAAATATTCAGTGCTTTAAACTTTATATTTTATTTTTACAAAATTTCGTGCTACTGTATATTTTGTGATCCCATTCTTCAACTCAACTGATCAACTTTTTTTATGATATTGGAAGGCAAACAAGCAGACGGATTTCCTGATGGTAAGAAATTCACGCCACCTAGAGACACCAAAGGTGATAATGGTGCGTTGCCAACCTGAAGCTGGGATGTTAGGCTTCGAGCAAAATTAAGTTTACCGGCTACCTTACCCTCTGAACCGGAACACGTCATGACGTTATGATCACACCTTTTTTATCGATTGATTCATACTCTAAAAAAAGTATAAAAGTATCTTCACGCCCATATCCCCGAAGAGGTAGGCAGAGGCACAACCAGGGCACCCACGACTAGCCGAAGACACTAAGTCCCACAATGTGATAGGTGGCAAGCCTATCGCCAACCGGGCACATTTCCAATCCCGACCAACATTTTTTTTTAATTAGAAAATTGGAAAATTCCAATTTTTCTTTTTGTTGGCCGACCCGGGATTCGAACCCGAGACCTCATGCAGTCAAGTCCAACACCCGGACCGCTAGACAACAGAGGCGACAGTATTTGTGATCACACCTTTTTTTATCGATTGATTCATACTATATAAAAATTCGTGTCATAGTATATTTTGTGATCACACGTTTCTATCCACTGATTTATATTCTATCATTACAAAATTTTGTGCCACAGTAATAGTGATCACGCTCTTCTATCCACTGATTTATATTTTATCTTTATAAAATTTCGTGAAACAGTATTTGTGATCACACGTTTCTATCGACTGATTTATTTTCTATCTTTGTAAAATTTCGTGCCACAGTATTTGTGAGCACGCTCTTCTATCCACTGATTTATACTCTATTTTTAAAAAATTTCGTGACAGAGTATTTGTGATCACGCTCTTCTATCCACTGATTTATATTCTATTTTTACAAAATTTCGTGACAGAGTATTTGTGATCACGCTCTTCTATCCACTGATTTATATTCTATCTTGACAAAATGTCGTGCCACAGTATTTATGATCACACTCTGGACACACATTATATTACTATTATAAATCATTACATTATCTACATCTTTGTAAAAACGCGTGCCACAGTATTTGTGATCAGAAAGTCAACTGTCAACTGATTTTTATGATTTTCCTGTTTGTTTTTTGTAGGAAGTTGTAAACTGTATTCGTACCGATATATGCTACGAACGACGTCTTCCGTTTAGCTAGCCTATATAGCTAATCTAAAAGTTCTTGTCCGTATTGAATTATGGTAGTTTCAGCTTCCGAAACCAGAAAAAATTGTGTCAGTTTTCTGTTTGAATTTTTGCTTACGATGAGGAAAACTTTCACTATTGTTTATTTTTTACAATTTACAATCTGTTATCCTAAAATTTAAAAAAATAACCTTCGTCTAAATTTAAATGTCATGTAGCTTACAACCATCTCGATCATATCCATTTTTAAGCAAAAAACACATAACGAAATCGGTCTATCCATTCAAAACTCATGATGCTTCAGACATTTAGACACACAAATACGTCAAACTTATAACACCCATATTTCCCATCTATGGTTCAAAAGAGGAATCTTACTTACCATTTTTTCATAAAATAATTATACCATTCCACATCAATTCAATAGGATATTATCTCACGAGTTCCGCTTATTGCAGCATCTTCAGGGCTATTATAACTGCAATTAAATATTATAGCCCTTAGGGTGCTGTAATAAGTAGAATCAGTAGGCAAATATCCTGTGAAATAAACGCGGAAGGTTTAAAATGTTTTTATAAATATTAATAGTGTAATATTACCAATTGCGAATGATATTTGTTATAAGAAGTTTAAAAATTTTAGTTTCGTTTGCTGGTTCGGTCATGTGGAAAGAATCACACATAAAACATTGACAAAGGAGATATCTAATGCGAATGTGGATGGATGTTGTCACCCGGGGAGACTTAAGTTGATATTCTGCTACCAAACCGGCGTTTTTATTAGTTATAAAAATATAATATAAGTTATATATATGACGAATGAGTAGCGTTCGTAGTGTTTTTAAAAAGTATGACGTCAGCATTACTGACGCCACAATTGTTGTTTCCATGATGATGACTCATTTTGGGTCTTCTCAAACAAACTTCACAAGTGTTTTTAAACTTCGTTTATTTAACGGGCAGCATAACGACGTCCCAGAGAGGTCCGTACTGTGCAGCGATCGGCGTGTGAATCGTGAATGCCTTATCGCTTACAATGCGGTCGTACTTATAGGGCTCGGCAAACGTGCAGGTGCAGGTGTTTACAAGTCGTTAGGCTAAGTATTGAAATAACAATGATAACCTTAATTTCACATCGCAATAAACTCAATGTAATCAATTGATGGTTTATAAACTAATTATCTGGACATCATCAAATTATTTAACTTAATTATTCTAGTATTTCAGAGGAACTAATGTGGTTGCGGCGACATATATATATAAATTCAAATTTAAATAAGCAAAACCATTTTTGAATTTATAAAAAAAATATTCATAATAGAATAAATATTCATGGATTGGGTTAAACACGATAACACCTCAGCATGTGTACACATAATATGTTCCGTATAAATCTCAGATAAAATAAGACAGCACTTCAGCGTGTGTATACATATGTTCTATATGTAAATAAATCTTAGATTCAAGTAAGCAAAACCATTTCTGATTTATAAAATAAGTATTAAGCATAATTGATTTAAAAAAGAGCGGACCTCTGCATGTTGTATATATGAACATATGTATATAATATATATATATATATATGTGTGTGTGTAAATAAATCTCAGATTCAAATTTTCGAACCTTTTTTGAATTTATAAAATAAATATTCATGAATTGGGTTAAACAAGACGTCAGCATGTGTACACATAACATGTTCCATATAAATCTCAGATTAAACAAAATAAAACTTCAGCATGTCTATACATAATATGTTCTATGTATTATAATCTCAGATTCAAGTGAGCAAAACCATTTTTGAATTTGTAGAATAAATATTCAAAAACAAGACAGTACTTCAGCTCGTAGAAACCCTGTCATTTCTAATAACATTACGTAGTTCACGCGCGACTCGAGATTCCGTTACTGGGAGTGAAGTAAGTCGAGCTAAATTAGGGATTCGTTGCAAACTACGGATTACACGATTTCCATCAGAGAAAAAGGTGTATATATTTTCTTTAAAAGTTTTTCCTCTAAAACATGATTTGGCTGAACACGTTGTCTACCCACGTTGCATGTAACAAAGCCGTATTTGTGAAAAATAATTTTAAAAATTTACCACAGCTAAAGAAATATGTCCTCGTACTTGTAAATATAAATAGACTAGTTTCAGAAAGGATACCAAAAACTGCTCTTTACAATAAGAACCGTTACTACAAGTGCATTTCAATATTTCATAAATTTCCTGAAGGATTCAGGGATTGTACCTTCAACTAATTTAAAATAAATGGGTATTTGAAGAGCCGTTTTACTCCATTCATGAATTTTATAGGTCCCAAAAGTGATTTACAGTCTTTTTTATAAACTTTTAAATGTATTTTATTTTAATATCTGTAATAATCAATCATAAAGACTAGTGGTCGCCCGGTTGTCGTAATTCGATCATAATAAATTTTAATATATTTTTGATAAGAATGCCATCTTCATTTCTCAAGACCAACTACTTTGTTTCCAAACTGTATGGTACTCCATCTATGATCTTTTATCGTTATCATCGATATATTTGTTTGTGTATGTCAAATGCATGGTAGTGTGGGTAATGTTTTATTTATTGATTTAATGTACTTTATAAGCATTATTATTAAAAAATATTAGCGTTCTGCACTTCTCCTACACATAAACTATAAGTGCGCTTTTTGGGTAAAAAGGGGTCCAAAGTTTTAGCATCACGTATTAATGTATAGATTATTTGGTTCACGCCTGGCGTATATAAACAACAGTGTAAAAATAGTAATACTAATTAACTGTCTGAGAAAAATATGTGTTTAAGAAAAACAGTTTTCTTTTGAGAATTTTTATTTTGTTTCGGTAACAAATATTTTCGGGTAAACGTATTTCCTATATCTTCACTTAATTCAATTCAGTTTCAATATAGTAATTTATTTTTGTAACGGTGAAGTACAACGGTAATTTTGATAATAGGTAGTAAGTAACCCCCTACAAAAATAGAGAACGGCTAAACCGATTTGGCTGAAAGTGATGGGGAAGTAGCTTCGTACTGGGAAAAAGACATAGGATATTTATTCCGCTGGACTCCAATTAAACAAGGAAAAGCATTTTAATTTTCTCCATTCAAACTGAACAGGTGAGCGAAGTTTGCCGGAACAGATAGTTTGAAATGAAACATAAAAATTACACTAAAACGGGTGTATTGATCGGATTACATCTTAATCTGCCTTCGTTTCCAAACCTACTTAGTCAGCATGAACATGCCAATCGCTGTGTACACTCATTCATAAATAAACCGTGTACTCGGATTTTACTTTTTTCATTCGATCCTCTTTATTTAAAAAAATAAAGGTTTTGCTGACGTATAAGCCTTTATTTCGTTAAATGCGCGGAATAAGCGAAATAAAGGCTTATTTTACATCTGTTATAATCGATTTCCGCAAAGTAACGCCTGATTCAATAAAATATCTCTAATGTTCTGCTATTTATATCTTAGAACCTTTCACTGTGTGAATTAATTTTGTCAATTCCTTTTTTCTTGGAAGCTGGTGTTTTGCGGTAATATTTAAATTTGATCAACATCCGACAAGGTTTTGGTTAAATCTGCATAAGAAAGTGTACTTTTGTTTTTTTATGCGTATTATTAAAAGTGAAGTCGAATTTTGCAATATGATTTGCATGTGTTTATAGAAATTGATTTAATCATGAATTACATGTTCTATACCCGAATTTGATAATAATTGTTTTCTACTAACTTCTAAGGTTGTATAGTATTTGTGAGGGTTTACTGTTTCTTTCTATGATGTTGGAAAGCAATCAAACAAACATATTACCTGATGGCAAGAAATTCACGCTGCCTAGGGACACCAAAGGCGATAATGGTGCATTGCCAACCTGAGGCTGGGATGTTAAGCCTCGAACAAAAGTAAATGTACCAGCTACTTTATCCTCCGAACCGAAACACGTCAAAGGCAAGTACTGACTTTATGAAGGCAGGAATAGGTAAGGCGATGGTACTAATTTGGACAAGTCGCTGCGAAACTCTACCACCTAGTCATATGTCACGGTGTTGATGACGGTAATCCTAGGTTCACCTTTTACGAGCTGCCTGGCAGGAAAGGAAATGGCTTATTTAGCAAATGAGCCCGTACCAACACGCGGAAACCTTTAAGGCGTCAGAAATAAGTGAGCTACGGTTTTATTATATAATAAAACAAAATTATAATACCTATTAACAAGCCATAATTCTAATTAATTTACTTTATAAAAACTCAATCTTTGCGACTAATTTTAGACTAATTTATTTATAAATTAATTTTTATTTCACGTATTGAGGAATCTATAGATTTAGCTTTAAATATACAGTACTACCAGAGTACTACTATTTAAATTATGCTCTTAGGCTTTACACTTTTCATACTTTATATTTTTATTTTTAATTTGACTGACCTAATCTAAATTTAAGTGAAATGATTAATTATGTAATAACAACTTTATATAGATATCTTTAAAATACATTCGGATTTCCGAAGCTTGACGAACATAGCCGAAGCGCATAATTTAAATAGTACTACTGTTAATGATGTTTGCTTATAATAATGTAGACGAGACTTAGCTACAGTTTTATTCCAAGCAGGAGTGTTCATGCGTCATACAAAGTAAAGCCAGACAAACATGAATGAAATGTGCGTAAACAGTGAACTCTAAATGCCAAGGTCACTCGACAGGGCATCGAATTCCAACACCATTCATTAATAATAATTCGCAAATCATTGCCTACTTTTTGCTAACGTTCTCCGTTTTGTATAATGGATTTACCTGAATGGGTTAATGTTGTTTGTATGTTGGTCCGGGCTCCTGTGCGGAATAGACCATCTGCCTTCCTACCAGGCAGCTCATAGAAGGCGAGCATAGGCTTACCGTCACTAACACCGTGACATCCTACTAGGTGGTAGAGTTCCGCTGGGGTTCGCCCGGATTGGTACCACCGCCTTACCTATTCCTGCCACCATAACGACCAATGTTTGCCGTTGACGTATTCCGGTTCGGAGGGTAAGGTAGCCGGTAAACTTACTTTTGCTCGAGTCCTAACATCCCGGTCTCAGGTTGGCAATGCACATTATCACCTTTGTTGTCTCTAGGCGGCGTGAATTTCTTACCATCAGGAAATCCGTCTGCTTGTTTGTCTTCCATTATCATAAAAAAGACTATTTCCTTCATTTTTCAGAACGCTTCGTCAATATTCTTAATGTGTAATCCTGATCTGTTCAATTTATGTATGTGTGTATGTAAATTCCCCAATGCCGCCATAACGTCTAAATGCATGAACAGAATTGAATGTTTAGGTTTCAAAACATTGTCACCACTTAAGGATTATATATTTATTTTAGTGAACAAATTTGCAAAAAATACAGGTTCAAACTTATTTACCTCATAATATTAAAATTTCCAATTATTAGCTTTTCGCCCGCTGCTTTGCCAGGTTTAGTTCACATGATTTTAGCTGTTTCGTTTGTTCTTTATAAAAATGCCTTTGTGACCCTTTTGAACATTAATTACAGAAATTTTGTAATACGTGTTTCTATAATTTTATTGAATCTCGAGTAATGGGTATAAAAGAATCAAATAACTTTATTAATATTTATTTTACACAAACTCCTTTTGGTTATCCTATCCTAAAAATTGATGTTTAGACCCCGACTCGTGGATGTTATAAGTTTGATGTGTCTGTGTGTCTGTCATAATAAGTTTTAAACGAATGGGCCGATTTCGGTGCTGATTTTTGTTGAGCTGAGAAGATTGAAATATTTATTAGGTACTTTTATAGTTATTATCATCTATTTAGATATATTTTATTTATAAAGTTATATCCTTCGTTGTAGCCTTATAACATATAACATGTAATGTTACATCGAGTAATTTCAGGGGAATCATATATCGCACACAATTTAGGGGAAACATATCTCGGGGGCAGGAAATAAAAGTGATGTATGAAAACATTAACTTGTAACACGTTTTTTAAATGTATCCTACAACGAGTGCACAAAATATAAACGTGTTCAATGATAACTTTAGTCAAGTAAAGCACTTTTAGGCATGGCATTGAGATTGAAATTTTTTTTTTTATTTAATGTGGCAAATAAGTTACAAAAACGTATGATCTTTACGTCAGAATCCTCAAACTGGTAAGCAGAGTTACCAGGACACTCTCAGCTAGCCGAAACAGTATGAACGAGTAAAATTATCAGTTGTGATCACGTGCATATGCTTTTGCAAACTACTCTTTTGATAGTATTCTTCTCCCCTTCCCCTGAGAAACTACCATTGACCTCTAAGTATATGGACATGAAATACCTACGAAAAAAGCATGGCGTCGGCTACTAAATATGGCTGCCATTTTGACATTACAAGGCTGTCCAGAATAAGTAGAGTATCGATATCGATACGTGATCTGTTAGTGACGATTGATAGTTAAATTCAGATAAATAGATAAGAATTATTATTATTAACCTACCAAATGAAATTGCAACTATCAACTAACTTAATGCTACTACTCAATTGGCTTATACCTACCTTAATAGGGAAATGTAATTAAACGAAAGAAGAATGTTTATTTACTTTTCGCGAGCATATTTTTTTTACATTATGGCGTGCAAATATGTTTTTTTTTTATATAAGTTAACTCTTTATATTTATTACAAGATTCATTATCATTACACAAAAAAATATCAGATTACATTCAAACCACTTTGTTTACTTGTAAGTGAGCACCTGAAATAATTCTTATTAAGCTAGAATACGCTTGATATTTTCAGTGGCAATGGTATACATTTTTATCTTGTCCAAACATTCTTTTTTCGGAACGTAAAATAAAATATCTACAATTGTAATAGTACATCACTATAAAATTGAACACTAAACGAGGCGTTCTTGGCAAGCATGAGAACTGTCATGACGTCACTTTAAATCGACGTCAACATGAGCATAGACACAAATGCGTTATCTCTTTTAGCGTACACAACATCACAATTTCTTAAAAAGAGACAAGGATATGTTGTTAAGTTATTTGTCGATTCCAACGGTATTTATACAACATTGTTACATTTCTTTATAAATTCCTATTTCGTTTATATATTTACGTTATTTACGGTTGACTAAACGCGTTTTTACGTTGATAGCTTTTAAATTCGACTATGGCGAGCTTTGGCGCCACCAGGAGAGAAGATGGTGAAAGTTTTTTTATAACTATTGAATTGCGTGTATATTGAGTGAAATTAGCCAATTTTGGTGGCATTTTGTACAAATTTGATCATAAAGTGCACAAATGAAATAATCACGAAGAAAGTAGCGTATCGTGTATATCCTCGTTGCCCCAAATCTCACTATACGAGCTTGAGTAATGAGGCTATCGCTTTACTAAAGACCCTGACATGTCTTATCGACGACTTATGCCTAATTATAATTTAATCCTTAATTTGGTAAATATGATGCAAATTAATGCAAACTTCTACTTGAATAATCACAAAATGCTAACGCGGATGCCAAAACCTAAAGAAAAAAAATCGAAAAAAAATAGAAGAAGTAATAATACTAACCTACAAAACGCAAGCAAACTTGAATCTTAAGCAAAGGCTCATGCACTGACGAAGTAGATCCAAATTATTATTTTAGGATGTATTTCCATTATAAATAACTTAGTTAATGAATGTAAATTGTTATTCTAGGGTGTGTTGAGAATATAAACAATTAAATTAATTCATGTTATTTATTATTCTAGGATTCATATTTAATAAATGATAAACAGACGAAATGAAAGCTTAGATATTTACTTTTACTTACATATCTTTAACTTTTTTAATGTGAGAGTTCGGTGATGGTAAAAGATTACCGTAGCCTAAATACTGAAAGAAGACCAAAAGAACCGTAACCATAGATGTTACTGTCCTGAGGCCGGGATGTTAAGCCTATTGTGCAAGTCTACCGGCTACCCTCCGGATCGTAACATGACAAGACATTATGGTGGTAGGAATGGGTGGATCCCTACCGGGCAAGTTGCGCACAGCACTCTACCATCAGTGGTCTTGGTAGTGAAGACCTATATATTAACCACTGTTCGCCCTTTACGAACTGGCAGAGAGGTAGATGGTGTATTCTACTCAGCGGTTCCGGTCCAACACAGAACAAAACAAAGTTATATAAAGAAGTCCATAAATTCACGTACTACCTATACAAGTAACAAAAACGCTTGAACTAGTTGCCGTTGATGCCAGTATTTTAGCGAAATGTAGAAATTATTTTGAATTTTAATATTTTAATTACATCATCAATAAGATTGAAAGTTAGACTAGGTATTTGAATCGCCTGACTGGTCTTGGACTGCGTGTCTTTTATAAGTTTTGTTATAAAACAACGTTGCCTGGGATTGGATTTGTGCGCGATTGGTCACAGATGTGACATCTATCACATTGTGGGACGAGTGTCTTCTGCTAGTTATGGGTGTGCTTCTGCCTACCTCTTCTGAAGATTCTTTACACTAATAAAATACCCCAAATGTCCATATACGGTTGAAGATTGTAATATTTGGCTATTATGTTTACAACCTAATATGGGGAAAATCATAATTATTACATATTATTGCCAAAACTCGTAAAGACATTACCGTATATGATGTTAATATACTTTATTACATATTTTATTGCATAATTACTTTATTATCTACTGACTGGACTCAATTCGTTTTTTTCCAATTCATGAAAAATCCGCTAGAAAATGCGAAAACTACCGATCTTGTCGTTAAGATATCATGAATGCATTATAGTGCTGCAAGCGGGCAAAGCGCTTATAATAGCGCTTAATTTTTATATTTTAAAGACCACTAGATACAGGTTGAATATTTTCGATTTACAGCCAAACAAACATTTTATAAATGTCTGAATTCTTCTTGAAATTTATAAGACATTGGTTATCATTTTTTATGATATTGGAAGGCAAACAAGCAAATGGATTTCCTGATGGTAAGAAATTCACACCGCCTAGAGACACCAAAGGTAATAATGGTGCATTGCCAACCTGAGTCCGAGATGTTAGTCCTCGAGTAAAAGTAAGTCTACCAGCTACCTTATCCTCCAAAACGGAACACGTCAACGCAAAGCACTGACGTTATGCTGGCGGGAATAGGTAAGGTGGCGGCACCAATCCAGGCGAAACGCTATGAAACTCTACTACCTAGTCAGATGTCACGGTGTTAGTGACAGTAAGGCAATGCCTCGTCGCATTTTACGAGCTGCCTGGCAGAAAGGTAGATGGTCTATTCTGCAAAGGAGTCCACACCCTAACGGCAGTGATATTTGATGAGCTTCTGGAGAAGAGTGTGTCTCAACATCTTACTTTTTTTAATACAGCCTGACAGTTCAAGCTTTTGGGAAATTGAAAACTCAAACGTCAAAAGCTTTAACACACACTGAGTTTTTTTTGGCTGCATTTTATCTCAAATCACGTCGTACTTCTTCTAGAACTAAAATGACACTGGGTCTCTAAAGCTTTACTCAGATGTCCGTTTGATACGTTGTATCTCTAACTACTTTTTGTCTCTAATGTTGCTTAAACTATGCAGCAAATTAGATTGGGGGATTGGAAGTAATTAGTTTCAGGGTCTGTAATTTTGTATATGCAGATGACACAAAAAAATTTGTGTCAAATGAAGTGAAAATGTCGACTATTGTGAAGAAAGTTAAGACTAAATGTGGACTCAAAATGAACGATTTAAAAATGCAATAATATTATAAGACCGAGCTTTAGTGTTTCCTTACACTGACATACACTGTGGACGTGAAAAGGTAGGGAAGTTTAAATATCTTTAATCTTTGAGACCTTGTGACGACAACTAAAACGATGTGATTCTCCGTAGTCACTTGGTTCGAGCTATAGTACTCACTTATTTTAATATATGATGCTGAAACCTAGAGTACGAGCCAACGTAACATTATTACGATTTTAGACGCTTTTGAGATGTCGTATTGGCATACATTGCTTTTAGACTAGGAGGAATCGGCGCATGTGATCGCAAGACACAGAGAGGCCGATGCAACACATGAGTCAGAGAGACAGCGATACTTAAAGGTAAGCGACGCATACTTGTGATCGCGCGGAATTATCAATTAAAAAAAAGATATAAACAATGAAATTTTTTTAAATCTCTTTTAACAATATTATTAACAATTGTATAGAGAATTTAAAAAAAATATTACTTAGACATTATGTTTTTTTCATATATTTTTCATGGGTCGAAAGTACCCAAATTTGAGATTTTTCGAACCTTTAAAAATTCATATCTTTAAAAATATTAACTTTATCGTTAAAAGTCATAGGACCTTTTTTATTGGTATTTCAATGAAGAATATAAAAAAAATTGTCCGGTTGAAAAATAACAATTCCTTGCAATTGTTTAAACAATTTCGGTTTAAACAATAAGGCACCGGGTTGCGCCATGGCAACATGCATTTATATCATTATGAGGGCAATTTGAAGAGGATCGCATAAAAAAATTGAGGTTGAATAGTTTTCGGTACTCATGCGCCAATTCCTCCTAGTCTATTTGGATAATATAATATCTTAGACTGAACTAAGAAACTACTGATCAATGTCAAACGAACTTGACATGACCATGCGTGTCACTGATTTAAGTACGAAGCCGGCCTTCGTCTTCTATGAACACATTATGCGGTCGACCAAACATATACTTGAAAGCAGATCATCCGTGGCCAAATTAATGTCATACATGCTCAGGGTGGAATGCATACAAGACTTTAAGAAGAAGGTAGTGGGCTTGTAGCTGGAATCGAGCCATCCTTCACGAGGATCTTGAACGTGTGATCCCAAAATCAAAGATCCATGTCACGTACTTAAAAACGATACGATAAAAAAAGTATTTTTTCTCTTTTTATATTTATATATTTTTAAAATATTAGCGGGTCATCCCGTCTCCGTACGTGTATATATATTTTTTTAAATAACAAATATGGTATTAGTTCTTTATAGATAATTAATGCGAGCATTCTAATGTTGAAAGAGTTTTTGAAATCGGTCCAGTAGTTATTGAGTTTATTTCTTACGAACATCCAAAAATATTTATTGTTTTATACTTAAACAATACATATATAATAACATCTATGACATTCCATTACTGTACTGTTTTATATTTTAAAAAAATTGTGCCAATTTAGTAGGTGCCAATACATCATACTAATAGTATAAAGAGGAAAACTTTGTTTGTTTGTTTGGTTGTAATGAATAGGCTCAAAAACTACTGGACCGATTTTAAAAGTTCTTTCACCATTCGAAAGCTACATTATCCACAAGTGACATAGGCTTTGTTTCATCCAAATCAGTATAGTAGAAGCCAAGTTACGCAGGCGAAGCTGCGTGAAACTGCTAGTTATTAATACAGTCGTAGAGCCAAATTTCAAAAAATGTAAATTCAGAACTTTAGTCTTCCTGAAAGTTATTTTCTCAGATAAACTTTATCTGAGGTTATTTTTTTAATTAAAAAAGTAAAAACGTACAAAGGAGGTGCAAGATCCGTAGAGTTTTCATTACATCCTTAATTATAAAGAGCTTCAGTCTGTGGTCCGTTTGCTTGGAATTAAATTGGCGGCTCCGTGAAGCAGGTATTCATTACATCTACTAAAATATTATGGAAGGAACGAAAGCATTGTCTTGCGGCATTAAATATGTAATCCTTGGAGCAATTTCTTTGCAAGATTACTTCTTTCATGTTTTGATATCTATATCAGCAACACTATGTCGCAGGGAAACTTCCAAATACAGACTTCTATTTCTATGAACGCATTAGGTACTTCGAAACAACTTTTTTCCCCGTGTTGGTCGGGGCTCCTTTGCAGAATAGACCATCTGGCTTACTACCAGGCAGCTCGTAAAAGGCGAGTATAGGCTTACCGTCACTAACACCGTGACATCTGACTAGGTGATAGAGTTTCGCAACGACTCACCCGGATTGGTACCACCGTCTTACCTATTATTGCCGAAATAACGTCATGACGTGTTCCAGTTCGGAGGGTAAGATAGCCGGTAAACTTACTTTTGCTCGAGGCCTAACATCCCGACTCAAGTTGGCAACGCACCATTACCACCTTTGGTGTCTCTAGGCGGCGTGAATTTCTTACCATCAGGAAATCCGTTTGCTTGTTTGCCTTCCATTATCATTGTCTTTGCCTTGCGAGTAGGTAGATGGTCTATTTTGCAAAGGAGTCCGGGCCGACACGAGGAAAACTCCTTTTATGTAACAAAAATTTGTTGTTTAATATTATGAAATAATTCATTCATACAAAAATACTTCTTACAAATTACCTACCTTTTCAATGGCAAACAAAATGTGTAATTTGGTTGAGTCTTTGGCGTCTTAACCTTCAATTTATTTATGAAAGTCTGGCGATATTAAACGACTAAGCCAAGGGAGATTCTATACAACCCTAATTGTGTAAACTGGAATTCCATTAAGATATCTCGCATTTTCCTCGCCCTCCGTTATAAACCAATCCACTCACAATACCTACAATTTATAAATACACCATTACAAGAACCTTCTGGGTAATTGTTAAATCAGCTGAGGAAATATCACTTTTTTAAGGTATCAGGATGACAAGCGAAATGTCTGTAGAGTTTCATTTTTGGATAATTTAAGAGTTAAGCAATTAGATATTTAGTTTCTATTTTTGTGATGTTTTATAACTTTTGAGTGTTTGGTATTGGAAATTACGTTAACGTGTTTTGTACCATTATAAATTTATTTTTATTTTTGTGACGCCAAGACTTTGGACCCCTTTTTACGAAAATTGCGAGGGCGCAGGTACATAAAATTTGGCACACTTATAGTTTATGTGTAGAAGTACAGAACGCTAAAATTTTTTAATAGTAATGTTTTAAATAAAAGTTTACCCACACTACCATGTATTTGACATACACAAACAAATAAGTATATTGATGTTGACGATAAAAGATCACAGATACTAACTATTCAGGAAACAAAGTAGTTGGTCTTGAGAAATGAAGATGGCGTTCTTATCAACAAGATATTAAAATTTGGATATTAATGTGGTCGAATTTCGACCAATGGGCGACCACTAGTTATGAATAATTATACACAAACACTGTACAATGGATGACACAATGCCATACATCATTATCTACTAGTCAACCAGTAGGCATAGTCGAGATGATTTTGGGTTGCATAAATGTATTATACATATACACATATCTTCAAGCCAAGATTCTTACCTGGTAGTCAGAGAACGCCAAATTTCAAGATCCTTGCATGCCCAGCTTTATCCAAATGTAATACTCTAGATACTTACTGTAGATGAATATGAAAATACACACAAGCCGGTTTTGCAGACTTAACCCTTGATATACTTACAAATAAAATATAAATTATAAAATATTACTTAAATAATACCTGGTTTTTATGGGCCTATGTCAGCGGAAAAGCTCACGGATCTCATGAAGGTAAGAGACAACTGTGGCCTATAGACACCATAGATGTTACAGGTGCGTCGCTGTCTTGCGGCCGGGATGTCAGGCCTTTTGTACAAGTCTACTGACTACCCTACCCTCCGAACATGAACATGACCACTAATAAAAAGATTGAAGTGATGTATTAATACGTAAACTAAGATAATAACATAAGAAATAATAATTTAAAAACAACTGTAACCCCATCTTACAAACAAAAATTTTACCTCCCTTGAGTCCACTATCTTTATTCTGTGGACATGTAACTTCTGGTAATCCAATTCGTTTATTCCCGTTAGACCGTTGTAACTTATGACCAATTGAACTTCGTCGAATAAGACAAAATCTATTTAAAAGAAACTTGTAAAGAAATATATAGAATCGTAGCATATGACTTATGTATGTAATTCACAGTAAGTAAAAGTATACTACGTATAGGTACTAGACCAGACTCGGCAACCTGCGGCTCTTTAGATGAAGCTGCTGCTTTTTATTCTATAGATAAATAATTTTTCCCGTATTGGTCCGAGCTCCTTTGCAGAATAGACCATCTGCCTTCCTACCAGGCAGCTAGGCAGCTCGTAAAAGGCTAGCATAGGCTTACTGACACAAACACCGTGACATCCTCTTAGGTGGTATAGTTTCGCAGCGACTCATCCGGATTGGTACTACCGCCTTACCTATTCCTGCCGCCATAACTTCATGACATGTTCCCGTTTGTAGGGTAAGGTATCCTGTAAACTTATTTTTGCTCAAGGCCTAACATCCCGGCCTCAGGTTGGCAACGCACCATTATCACCTTTGGTGTCTCTAGGCGGCGTGAATTTCTTACCATCAGGAAATCCGTTTGCTTGTTTGCCTTCCTATATCATAAAAAAATTATCACATGAAAAAACATTTGAAAATCGTTTGCAATCTCCTAATAAGGGTTAGGCGCGAATTTTTTTTCTTGAGCCACTACCTCACGCTTTTTACCGCTACAAAACTTAATGCAAATGCTATTTGTTGTTGGCAATAAAAAATGTAGCTCTGAAAATGTTAGACTACCATAAACTGTAATTTTTGACCCTTCCAAGTCTAAAGGTTTCCAACCCCTGTACTAAAATACTATAAAAAACAAAAATATCTTCACGCCCGAGTCCCTGTAGACAAAGATGCAACCATGACTAGCCGACAACAACAAGTGCCACAATGTGATTGGTGGAATGCCCATCGCTTATCCGGTTCACATCCAATCCCGGGTAATTTTGTTTTAGAAAATAGAAAAAACACGCTTTCATTTGATGTAAGACCCGAAGATGAAAAAACTTATTTACGTGAACGTCGACATTTTTATATACTACCATCGGATCGGAATCGCGGCCACACACGGAGAAGATCCAGCGAAAGAAACTCAGCGGGCTTGTCTTTTTCAATGTTAATAGTTACATTGATATACAGTTGCAATTAATTTTAACTTTCTACAAATTTTAAAGAAAGAAAAAAATTCGCCCCAGACGGGATTTGAACTTGTAACCTTTCGTCTCAAGCCGACGAATGCTCTAACCAATTGAGCTACTGAGGATTCAAGTCCCGCGGCGAAATTTTTAATTCCTTTCTAACTTAATTTTAACTTACATAAAATGTAGCAAATTACAACAATCACATTACAAATTGTAGTGGGAGATTGAAACTTCTATCCCCAAACATATTCGTCTTCCAAATACTCTGAGACCTTATAAGTTATAATAGCCTTTGTTACATAATTTTGCTTTTAGACATTTTGTCAATTTTACTGTCAAACAAATTTTGGATAATGTAAACATTTTATTATTAAACTATTTCACGTAATAATTAGATTCTTAATTATTATATAAAGAGGGTAAAAATATTTTTAATTTTAAAAGAGTACTTGCAAATGCTCCAACACGGAATCACAATTTGCAATTGAACTCGTTCATACTGAACTTAGTTTTACTAATCTCGGTTTCCGATGTGCTTGCTGAAATTTGCCTTTAAATATTTGGACTGTTAAGACGAAACTAAAAACACATAAATCTTGCACTATTCACAAACATTGAATACATTTACACAAACGCTTTTATCGTTAAAACCTTGTTGGAAAGTGGAAAAAAGGTAAATTGTTTATTTTTAAGCGGATGCGGAAACTGGTACTATCATAAAAGATTGTGAAATTGGTAGTAGCACTTGTTTAAACTTCAGTAAAAATATAAACTGAATCCGGTCCGTTATTTATCGGTTTGTTTCGTGAAAATTGGGAAGTCTATAACTGCTGCATCCATGAAACCGACGGTTTTGTGTTTAAATATCGATTTATTTTCATTTACAGAACGCATATACTCTAGTACATTTGCCCTATTGTAAGGACATATACATGAAAATTTATAATCAGAGATATCTCAACTTATATTTCACCAATTTTATTCAAACAATAGCTTCCACCCGCGACTCCGTCCGCGCGGATTTCGGTCTTCGCGTGATAAAACTGAAAAATTAAGATTTATTTTTTTCTACGTATTTTTTCAGGATGAAAAGTATCCCATTTTATGCCCAGGATAATAAGTTATAATTGTACCAAGTTGCATCGAAATCGAACCGTAAGTTTTCACGTGATGCCTGAACATATAGACAGACAGACAAAAAAAAATTTAATCATATATTTGGGTTTGGTATGAATCCAGTAACATTGCTATTTATTTTTTCAATATTTTTAATGTACAGAATTGACCCTTCGACAGATTTGTTATACGAGTATGTATAGATAAATTAGATTTTAAGTCATACACATTTAATATTACAAACTTCTATCAGTTGATCAAACATACATATAGCAATCAATTAGTCCAAAAAAAAACATAGACAAAATAAGACTATTTCAAATATTTTTTTAAATATTTTGAGCGTGCAAAACACAACTCTATAACGACGTATACGCCTTTCCTTCATTTTAAGTTAAAGTTCTTAAAACTCAAAAATGTTATAATATTCTCCAAAAAGGTTTTAACAATCACACTAACGAAATCATAACTGATAAATATATTCGAAATAGGAAAGTTTTCATAATTTAATGGAAAAAAGAAAACATTGAAAAAAACCACACTTAAAAAAAGTTTGTGGATAATGTTGCGGCGAGAAAGTTACATGTTCTTTGAAATATTGAATGTAGAAACGAGAACGAACACTTTTGAAATACAAAAGTACAACATATGTACTTCTAGGGAGAAAACGTTAGATATATAATAATTAGTCATAACTACACCCTTATTTTACATTGACCGCCTCGTTGGTCGAGTGGCTAGCCTAGTCGCCTAACTACATCGACCACCCGCGAGGCTCGGGTTCGATTCCCAACGGGGGCAGGCATTTATGTGATGAACATTTAGATGTCTGCATTTCCTGGTCTGGGCGTTTATTAAATTTATTCTGGTATCTATTTAAGTATTTCTATGTATTAGTATCATTGACTAACACCCATAACACAAGCATATAATTTGCTTACTTTGGGGTTAGATTCAATTTGTGTGATTTGTCCAGGGATATTTATATTTATTTATATTTATATTAAAAATAGCTCAATCGTATATATGTACAAGCAATGCAATATACTACACAATTCGTAATTGCATTAAAAAAGCTAAATCTCCTTCTAGTTGGCATTTCTTCAATGACTGACAATGACATTATAAAGGATTTTTTGTCCTTCATATCATTTAACGCAAACCTATAAACAAAAAAAAAAACATACGGATGTCTAGAGACTCCTAGAGAGACGAATTAAACAAACAAGTTATATGCGTGTATTACGATTTTAAATTAAGAATGAAAATTAAATTGAATAAAATTTATTTATTTGTGAAATATGTGTGTTAAAAGGTTGTTACAAGGATATTTCAGTATCCTAACATATTCTAACATTGTGGTGTGAAAATTTTTAATTAATATTTACAGAAATTATGTACTTAAATACATTGTAATATTTAAATCAAAGCATTATTTATATTCATTAAAAGCCTCATAATTTATGACAAACAATTAACCAACCTATCGCACAATACCATCCTTTCCAACCCTAGCCTATACTATATATACTATACCCTGGAAAAGTTACACAAATGGAATCAAGCCCCAGTAAGCAAATTATATGCTTGTGTTATGGACGTTAGTCAACGATACTAATACTTGTGTGATACGTACTTGTATAAGGATTTTTTTTATTCCTTTTGAATAATAAAACACTTAACGCAAATACTTATTCTCTAGTTGTGGCTGGAATTGAGACCGCGTGTTCACAGTCTAAGCCTCCAAGCCATGGGGATCCTAAACCCTTCAGAATAGAACACGAAAGTTAACGTTGTTACGGCTATGTTCACACTTATGCGATTTCATTCACATTTTATTTACTTAAATAGATACCAGGAAAAATTTTATAAACACCCAGACTCGGAAACGCAGACTAAAAGTTTATCACACAAATGCCTGCCCCGCTCGCGGCTGTTCGGTGTAGTTAGGCGTATGCGCTAGCCACTCGACCAACGAGGCGGTCAAATAAGAAATATATACCTGAACAAACAAAAAATAGATACCAGACCCGGATAATTAAATATAATAGATACCAGAAATAGATATCAAGTACCTTCTTTCGAAATCTTTTAAATGAAAGTTATTTCAAAAATTTATTAGATAAAAGATAATGAAAATAATTCAGTAAAAACCTATACCAGAAATATACACATCTATCCCAACGAGGCTTCAATATAGCCTATCTGTAATATATTTTAGGATTTGTAAGAATAACCATAGTTTAGACTTTATATGATCGTTAAACTTGAACGCCTCTTAAGTACCTCTAGCTTATCTCTACTAATGGCTACAACGGTTAGCAGTTAAAGTTAGATAACTATGTGTGGTTAATATCTTTTAAACACAGTGAAACTGCACCAAACCGCCTTTAATTCTATATTGTGTCGTATAATCAATCAATTAAGTACCTTTTAAGCGTAACTCGAATAACATTGAAGTCATAAAATTCGTGAATCGTGAATTATATCTGTACTCTATTCAACTAAACTAAAATATCCGAATCGGACTTCGGACCAACAAAGTTTTGCGTGGCTTAGTAAAAAAAACGAGTTGCACTCGGGGAGCGCCGGCAGAAATGAAAACTTGCATATTAACATTGTGCATTTTTAATAATTTGGAATGGTTTGGGAATAATTTTACACGAATTGCTTTAATAATATCACTACATAAGTACTATCATTTATTCACAAATATTATTTTTATATTAATAACCTGCGTTTGGCTTGACAAACACTCGCTAAAGTAAGACCACGTGACCACCAAAATAAATTAAATCCTAAAGCCACTTTTGAAAAAATCTAACAATACTTGATTTTGTCTCCCTGCATTTAGTTTACAAATCCCATAAATTAGTTTGAATTCACCGGCGACGGATTAGCGTGCGCCAGTGTCATGCGCTGTGGTCGCTACTCGTTCTAGGGTATGCGTGTTCATCTTACGTCTTCATAATTGGCAACAATAAATAATGTGGGAAATCACACATGTGTAGACATACCCTATGACAAATCCGTAGTGTAGCAAATAAATATTTTGATCACTTTACAAACAAAAAACTGCATTGAAATCTGTATTTTACTTTAGGAGTTATGAATCAAACAGACACTCACACACGGGCACGTCAAAAATATATGTATATAGATAATCTTTTTCTGTCGGGTATAAGAAATAAAAACCAAGGAATATATAGCGAAAGGTCAAGAAACTTTTAGTTTTACTAACAATTATTATTATGATGTAAAACATATTGTTTTTACTTCTTAAAAAGTTCATGACTTCTTATCTTCGCAAAATATTCTTTCAGTAACATTTTATCAAAAGGAAATATATGAATTTATGACGGAAGTCTCTTATTGTTTTTTGTTATACCCGGGTGGTTTGAAGGAATACTTTACTACCCATTTGCTTTGGCCCCTCGAGGGATATCAATTTGAAGGGAATATTTTTTTCTAAACATCTACTTTTATGTTTTTCTTACTTTTGAAAAGATTAGTCACAAGTAGACGGGCATCTTCGTCGAAGAAAAAACGTTGGGATGTTACCTGTTAAGCTTTTTGCATGAGTGAACTTTCCGGCTATACTACTTTACAAATAGCGCAGAAAGAAGAAAGATTTAGGAAAGAAGACAGAAGCCTTTTCAGTGTTAATAGTTGTGTCTATTTCAACAAGAAACGGGTTATCTAACTAGCAAAACAGTTTCATATTTTTTTTAAAGTTTGGGTCTTCCTGTATATAGATAATCTACCGCCCTTATAGCGGCATGCAAGAGACGTACATAGATCAAATGTTTTTAAATTAGCAACAAACTACTGGTGACAGGTAACTGTTACAAAACTGGCTGGCGTAAGTTTGTGCCTTGCTTATTCCTTTCGTCAAAATGACTCGGTTGTGTTCTGGTCCGAAGAGAATGGTTTTTCTCTTTTCAGATCAGAACTCATTTAGACCAGAAGTAATTTGTACATTTGGTTTCACATCCCGGAGCCTGAACAGGGACGCTCGCGTAAAATCTATACCCAATAGTACAGGATATAATATCTATTTTTTATGACATTGGAAGGCAAACTAGCAGACGTATTTCCTAATGGTAAGAAGTTCACGATTCCTAGAGACACTAAAGGTAGTAATAGTGCTTTGCCAAAGTGAGATATGTTAGGCCTCGAGCAAAAGTAAGTTTACCGGCTACCTTACCCTCCAAATCGGAACACGTCAATAGCAAGCATTGATTTTATGGCTGCAGGAACGAATAAGGCGGCGGTACCAATCCGGACGAGTCAGATGTCACGGTAATACGACGGTAAGCCTATGCTCGCCTGGCAAGAAGGCAGATGGTCTTATACAAAGGAGCCCTAACATCCGGGTCGGATGTGGACCGGACATGGTATCTATACACAGTTGTGTCCAAACATCGAAAAAGCCGTGTGCGTATTTACTGTCTTAAAACGTAAAAAAATCTCATTGTCCTCAAAATTGAAGGATAATATCCAGTATATTAGGTGTCATGTTTTGATCTAGATCGTTGATCCGATATTGAGAAGATAAAAATTCCGATATTGAGCGCGTTTGAAATATTATCTGTTTCACATTAAATAAGTTTACTTAAGTTCAAAATTCTTTTTTATAATACAAAAATGCCTTTAAATACTATCCTATGTTTGATCGTCAATTTTGTTGTGTGTGTTAGAGTTTATTATATTTATTCATTACTCGTAATATACTTCAATGAATTTCGAAGTATCTTCACGCCCATATCCCTGAAGAGGTAGGTAGAGGCACAACCAGGGCACCCACCGCCGAAAGACCGAAGACACTAAGTCCCGCAATGTGATAGGTGGCAAGCCTATCGCCAACCGGGCACATTTTCAATCCCGACCAACATGTTTTTTTTTATTAGAAAATTGGAAAAATCCAATTTCCTTTTTTTGTTGGCCGACCCGGGATTCGAACCCGAGACCTCATGCAGTCAAGTCCAACACCCGGACCGCTAGACCACAGAGGCGACTAGGCGAATTTTGAATTAATGATTATTATTTCTGTTATAATCGAAAACATATCTTTTTCTTCAGATTTGAGAGATAATACATGACAGAGATGGTTTTTAAAGATTTTAGTGTAAGGAGAATTTTAAGCTTCCGGGAAGTTCAATTCATTCATAGCGCACTATTTTGCCTGTTTTGACACTCCTCAATACGTATTATTTTATTGACGGGAAATTGCAAATTAAATAATTTTATTTGGATTTAAGTATGGGTTTCCGCAAAGTAACGCCTTCTTATATCGATTATTTTCTCATACTATAATCTAAATGTCGTAAAAGAACTGCATAACGTGTAATAGATTAAAATCAGTTATGTGAATATTTGCATTGTAATAATATATAGCATATGTATGTCACAGATTTCGTGTAAGCTATATGAGCTTAGTCTCGGCACTCGTTAATATTCACCGAGCCCAAATTTGAATTTCATTACCAGGCGACGAATTTTTATGACTTTCATAAAAACGAGATCAATTATATGTAAATCAAATGACTTTATAAGCTTGTACGGAGACAAAAACTCTCACAAGTTAATATTCTGAGATATTTTTATTTCCTTTGGAGCTCGGAATAGAATATTCAGGGAAAGCTTTTATTTTTATTAAAGAAAAATTTGACCCACTGGAAATAGAGTTTAACACTAAGGCTAAGAACTCAAGGAGCGGTTTTCACATGCTCGCACCGCGGTCATAGAACTACGATTTTATTAAAAAATTTGCGAGATTGGTTGTTTGTGCGGTCACGCAGCTGTCGCTTATCTCAATCATAGCTCGCGAACTTTCACGAGTGTACCGGCGGGCAACCGGAGCCGAGGGAACCGCAACAACCGTGGGCGCTGCGGTTGTAAAATGCGTAGTAAATTGTGCTCTTACTTTTTGCATATAAATCTACATTCTACAGAAACTGCGTGCACGCAAACGCGGCAGGCGCGGATGAATATCGCCCCGTGAGTTTTTAGCATTAGGCAGAGGTTATCCGCAGCCTAATTCATCATTCCATAAGACCGAACCAACGAAGCCTTTCATGCATGCTGTGTCTTATATTTATACTAACACTGGTTTTCAATTCCACTCTCTATCTATTGTAAGCGTGGTCGACGACGGTAATATCACAGACCGTAAGAGACAACTGTCATATATAGATATCACAGATGTTACAGGTGCGTCGTCATAACAGGAATCGTAGGCCCCGTGTACAATTTGTCGAGACCTTTAGCACAGGACAGGAGAGTGACAAGATTAACTTATTATTATCCACAAAAAGACTTTCCTCATTTGTTTCGCAGTTTCTACTTCTGATTTGGGTTGGAAACGGTGTTAGTTTACAGTAGTGATGTAAATTAATCTACCTTTAAAATGATTTGTCACAAATTATAAAGCTAATTAAACAAATTAAATATTTATTAAAAAATATAAATAGGTGATGTGATTTAAAAATTTTTTGTATGATATTGGAAGGCAAACAAGCGGACGGATTTCCTGATGGTAAGAAATTCACGCCATCTAGAGACACCAAAGGTGGTAATGGTGCATTGCCAACCCGAGGCCGGGGTGTCAGGCCTCGAGCAAAAGTAAGTTTACCGGCTACCTTACCCTTCAAGCTGGAACTCGTGATGTATGTCGAGGAAGGTCTAGGAAGCTAGACACAACTGTCAAATCGTGACACTCGTTACATTCTACCTAGAAGTTATGTATTAAGTTTTGGCGCCATCGTGAATAAAGGTGGTCGTAATTTTTTTCATAACTATTGAATTTCGTGTTTATATTGAGTGAAATTGGTTAATTTAGGTGGGAATTAGATCAATTTTGTTCAGTGAAAGTGCACAAATGAAATAATCATGAAGAAATTAGTATATCGTCTATTTCTTTGCTGTCGTCAAATCACCTAGATGAGCTTAGGTATCGAAGCCACCGCTTTAGAAGTCCGCCGATGGAAATCAGTCAGAATAAAAATCATTTGACATTGTGATGCTTATGGCTAATTAATTCATTTTAATTCAGTTATTACAGAGTTATCAAAATTTCTTTTACTCTTTTAATGTGAAAAATTCTTAGGATATACACTTTAAAACTAAGCGTGCAAGTGACATTACTAATTGGAGAACTACGAAAAAAAAAATTACGTTATTCAACTACTTGATTTCAACATTTATAACATGATAAATAAATCCCTGTACAAATCACGCACATGAATCTAACCGAATAATCTCAGTGTAAGACCACGACTCCGATCCGGCGGTAGTTTATAAAAAAGCCGCCAAATTTAACTCAGTTTAACTTTAACTATGCAGAATGGTTTAAAAATGAATTTACATCGTCTGTTATAAGTAAACATAATATCTATATATATTCCCCGTGTTGGTCCGGGCTCCTTTGTAGAATAGACCATCTGCCTTCCTGTGCCAGGCAGCTCGTAAAAGTTGTCAAAGTAGCCGGTAAGCATAGGCTTACCATCACTAACACCGTGACATTTGACTAGGTGGTAGAGTTTCGCAGCGACTCGCCCGAATTGGTACTGTAGCATCACCTGAAACAAATTAAAACATAAAATAATATATTGAAAATAATAAATTATTAAATAGATAAAATTCTACTTACCACCTTATACATTTAGACCGTAGCTGCATGGATGCGTCCACGCACCCGTCACGTGAACTCACTGGCACCGCTCTCTGAGACCTCAGTTAGCAACAGACCTCCGTACATCTTACCTGTGTCGCTCTGTAGCCACAGAACATTCGCGCGCGGTATTTGCTAAGCTTATAGTAATTGTTAGCT
>NJDD01001505.1:387734-426930 GCA_002245505.1 Calephelis nemesis | reverse complement strand
TTTTCTATGGTTAGTGTCATTTTGTCTACAAATGTAAAATAAGGCAAAAGATAAAATTTTTAAAAAGATTTTTATCTTATTACGCCGAAGAAGTATAACTTCTGACGCATGTACGTAAGTACACACACAAGTTTTAAATAATAAATTAATAGCACATATTTTGGCATAGTTACTTGTAAATGTTTAGCGTTTTTAACTTGTTGTCTGTATTCTTTCTAGACGTTTCCTATTGTTTGTTTTGAAATTAATACATACTCGCATTTAATTCATATTCAACAATTTTCTAATTATAAATAAATATTATAAGCTACACATTCAAAAAATTTAGTTTATAACATAAACTAGACATGAACAAAAATATTTCTTTAGCATTTTCTCGCTAAAGTGACAATCTTGATCGGTAGCACAAGTTTAAATATCACAGCACAGGATATTAAAGTCGCGAGATATGAGTTAACCTTTCTCGTGATGGAAGGAACGCTATCTTTCTGAAGAGATTTCCTGATGAATATCACACACGTTACCACGTAAATTACATATCTGTATTATCTATCACCATAATATTTTATATTGAATAACAACCTGACAGGCTCCAAACGGGCCTCAATAATTCCACCAAAACTTGTAATCAAAAAAATTAAAAAATAAGAAAAGAGGTTTTGGTGCCATCGTGATTTCGTGTATATTTTGAGTGAAATTAGTCAATTTTGGTGGCATATTGTACTATTTTGTTCAGTGAAAGTGCAAAAATTAAATAACCACTAAGAAATAAGTGTATCTATTGTGTATTATCTCGCTGCCGTCAAACCTCGCTAGATGACCTTGAGTAATGAAGCCACCGCTTTACTCAAGACCCTAACATGACTTTGTAAATAATGACTAATGACTTAAATAAAAAATTAACTAATACTGAAGACACGGTAGCATGGACTAACGTTCTTAACCAGCCCTAGAAAGAGGCAAATTAGCTGATAATAATAAAAAAGGAAAAATTAGAGCGGAACTCCTCGCAGTTTCGTTATACAATTTGACGTAAAAAGGCTTTAATGTCATTTTTTTAAAAAGTGTTTTCATTTAGTTTGCTATTTCAAGATTTATGAATATTATTTAATCTGAATGAAATAATAACTCGGACTTGGACTACTTGGGTCTATGTTTATTAAGGAAACAAAAGAATTTTGATATATTTTTTAAAAAAGAATACTTACGAAGGAATCCGGATAGGGCAAGTTCAATATCTGCTGGCAGTTATTGATTTCATGCACTATAAAAATCAGTCATTAATAAGCGGTAAAGAGTAGTGAAGATACAAAATCTAATCTAATTCTGGCCGCTTTGAGCACAGAGGACATGAATATAGAGAATGTTTCGACAAATATGAAACTTGTCCCTTTTTTGAAATCGATTATTAAAGGCCACATGAAAAGATAATAAAATTTTGTCTTTTAAATAATCATATACTGGAGATTTGACGCCATCGAGAGAAAAAATGGTTGAAGTTTTTTCATAATTATTGTATTTCGTGTTTATATTGAATGAAAATAGTCAATTTGATGGCATTTTGTACAATTTTGTTCAGTGAAAGTGCTCACATGAAATGATCACAAAGATATTACCGTGTCGTGTATTTCCTCGTTACCGTAAAATCTCACTACATGAGCTTAAGTAACCGCTTTACCCAAGATCCTGACATGATTTATTATAATTGAATCCCGATGATTGAATGTCGACGCGCACAAATACCACTTGTATGGTTCATGTGAATAAAGATTATTCTGATTCTGATTCTGATTCCGATTTTAGTAAATTTGATGCTAATTTCTACTTTAGTAAAGGCAAAATATTAACGTGAATGCTGAACTTAAAGAAAGAAAAGAAAGAAACGTGTACGTGGAATATTTTTTTACAGAGCAATAAAGCAAAAAATTGGTGGCCCTCTCATAATTGTCACATAATTATTCAATGTGAGAAAAATGAATATGGCTTTGTTAATTTACCCCTCCCCCCCTTGTTTAGGGAGAAGGGAGACAATTAACAAAGCCATAGTCTTTTTTCTCTGTTCATTTTTGCTGTTGTCTATATACTTATAGCTTTCAAGTCTTTTATGTTTAACATTATAATTTGCATTCAATCTTAATAACGGAAAGTTTACTCATATTCGAAAAATGTAATTTGTAACTAAGTTAATTATGTGTTCTCTCGTAATGACCTTTATTTTCCATTATCAAAAGCTTATCGTATAGCCCATTAAACTACAATAACGATACATTTATTTCAGTTTCCCTGAATACAATGTTTAGCCGTTAAATAGTAGATTATAGAGCGATACTACAGCAAGGTTTTCTAAATGTTATAATTATAACTACAATGTAGTTTATAACTTAATTACTACTTAATAATCGCTTTAATATAGCTTATGTTCTATTATTATTATATACAAAACAATAATTAAATAATATTTTAAATAATATTCTAAATGTTATAATTATAACTGTAATGTAGTATATAACTTAATTACTACTTAATCGCTTTAATATAGCTTATGTTCTATTATTATTATATACAAAACAATGTTTTCATTAATATTTTAAATAATATTCTAAATGTTATAATTATAAATGTAATGTAGTTTATAACTTAATTACTACTTAACAATCGCTTTAATATAGCTTATGTTCCATTATTATTATATACAAAACAATATTATCATTAATATTTTAACTTTGCTACTCTTTTTGATAGGATTTGAGTGTATGAAATTACTCCTGTGTTGAAATTGCTGTACAAAAAGTTCTGCAAAAACGTTGAGACTAGTTTGAATCTGCGGAATAAATAGTACATAAATAAGTTCAATATCTAGTATAGAGATAGATGTTAATAAATCTAAGTATCTAAAATTGAAAAAAAAACCTTTTTCCCTTGTTATTTTCCCCTAATCCTACGTTATCACCCCTGTGGTCTAGCGGTCCGGGTGTTGGACTTAACTGCATGAGGTCCCGGGTTCGAATCCCGGGTCGGCCAACAAAAGGAAAATTGGATTTTTCCAATTTTCTAACAAAGAAAAAATGTTGGTCGGTATTGGAAATGTGCCCGGTTGGTGATAGGCTTGCCACCTATCACATTTGTGGGACTTAGTGTCTTCGGCTAGTCGTGGGTGCCCTGGTTGTACCTCTGCCTACCTCTTCGGGGATATGGGCGTGAAGATACTTTTTTTAATCCTTTTTTTTAATCCAACATCAGTAATTATTGTATTGCAGTTTGTTGACGTAAGGAGAAGGTTCATACGAAGAGAAAAGTTCTAAAATATTCAGCGAAGAATAATAAATACAATATTTATATTTTCCCATGCATACTGTCAGTATTTATATAATAATTATCACTCAATGAGTCTTCAGTTTTTAATTTATAAATATTTGTAAGTAAGATCAAATAAATAAATATCTCTGGCCTAATAACATAAAATTAGCTCTAAACTTTTGTTCTTACATTTAAAGAATTTGCCATTAAGATTGGAACGTTTCACGGTAAAAAAATATATATAACTTAAGAAGAAAAATGGGTAAGTAGTTTCTTATGGTTAATAATAATAATAATATTGTATTCCTATCGACGTAATATTTAGTACTGTCGTTTTCCGGTTCGGATGATGAAATATTCGGTAGACATGCATATTACTGCATCTGCGACTGGCATCCCAGCCGCAGGATAACGTGCCTGATTCTATTGTGCTTGAAGCCTGTAGGGCACGATTTGTATTCTACTATTATAGTCGAGCTTTGTTTAATTAGGAAATGCCTAGAATTTCATGATGCACGATCGATATGGATGAAAATAGTACTTGATTATTAACTGCGTTATTAATAAACCTAGACTAAAAAGTGACTGACTAAATAAACATACACTAAACTTTAATATTACTTTATTATCGCCTCTGTGGTCTAGCGGTTCAGTTGTTGAACTTGATTACATGAAGTCCGGGGTTCGAATGCCGGGTCGGGCACCAAAAAGGAAATAGAGTTTTTCTAATTTTCCAATAAAAAGAAAACGTTGCTCGGGATTGGATATGTGCCCGGTTGGTAATAGGCTTGTCACCTATCACATTGTGGGACTTAGTGTTTTCGGCTAGTCGTGGGTGCCCTAGTTGTGCCTCTGCCTACTTCTTCGGGGATGTGGGCTTGAAGATACTTTTTTTTTACTTTCTGTTGTGTTTAGTCTTTGTATATTTTATTAGATGTCAATGTGCGGCCGAGAATATCCGAATGTGAAACTCAGTAAAAACTGACTAATGTTTTTACACTGTTTTAATTCTATATCTTGAATTTTAAAATATTTGAAAGATTATTATAAAGAGAACGCTTGAAGGTTACTAAGTATAAAGAAAACATAAAGTAGAAGTTTAACCCCTCATCAGATATAAAAAGTAATTTGCGGTTTAAAACATGAATAAAATAAAACATTTTTGTCAAGAAACTTAAGTTACTATTTTATCTTTCATCGAGCGTCAGTAAAACTTTTTATTTTAAACCGCATATTTAAAACTCATTTAATCTTAGGTCTAGACTAAACTACTTATTTCTTATCTCGACATTTTAAGAATTTTTTTAATCCTTTGTAGAACTTTGTTGAAAGTTATTTTGACAGGTTTGAAAAAATATTATTAGGTAATAATATGTTTATATACAGAAAGACGAACTAGGACGCACATAAAAGTAAATTTTAGGTACATTCAATTAAAAGTTTTTTTGGTTTTGTTTAAAAAATCTACTTATTATATGCAGATACCACCTTGTTCGCTAAGGGATAAGTGTACACTACAAACGCTAGGCTTGGCTGCGATTTCTGATTGAGATATGCATTTGAGTGATGAATTTGGTGTGGGTGCGTGCTTCTTTGCAGAACAGACCATCTATCTGCCTTCCTTGCCAGGCAGCTCGTAAAAGGCGAGCATTGGCTTACCATAGCTAACACCGTGACATCTGACTAGGTGGTAGAGTTTTAAAGCGACTCGCCCGGATTGGTACCGCCACATTACCTATTCCTGCCGTCATAACGTCAGTGCTTGTCGTTGACGTGTTCCGTTTCGGAAGATAATGTAGCCGGTAGTTGGCAACGTACTGTTACCTTTGGTGTCTGTAGACAACGTTAATTGCTTACCATCAGGAAATCCGCGTTCTTATTTGCCTTTTAATAGCATAAAATTAAAAAATAGATGTTATAGTTCCGGTTCGGGGTACTCACTATACATATTCCGTTATATCTATTTATGTTAGTATGTTCGACTAAAATAACACACAATTTATGAGAACATACATAGCATAGAACAATAGCAATTTGCTATTTTTTAGTTTATTAATTAAGATACGTAACAATTAAAGTTATTTCCTACTACATAAATCTTAAAAGGGTTTGTGAGAATGTAGTACTTCACAGTTTAAGCAGTTCACATAAAAAGATAAAACACAGAAATAAAATCATTACACAGTTAGTTCAAAATTACAGGCAAGTTTTATATGCACCGGTTTATATGCACAAAAGTTAGTATGTGGGCACGCATACAAAAGTTGCTCCACTTCTATTCTAGATAATAACATATTTGAATAACAAAATAGAAGAAATGTAATCGAAGACATGTTATTTTTATTATTATAACAGAAAAAAAATTGTATTTGATTTTTCCAAAAATTAAAATACAATTTAAATAAAAATAGGACTTAGTTATATATTGCTCAAGGTACGTATATTATAATATAGCATAATGTATATACAATTTTTTTATATAAGTATAAATGTGAATATGTGTGTATGTGAGCTGGCTTTGATGTTTGGTTTGTTTGTGTAATTTGACCAGGATATATAACATTTTATGGACTTTCAAATAGTCAATATAAAACATTTACACCATAGTTCAATAACATGTAAGACTAACTATTGGTTTAAGTTTCACCTGTGCATTAAAAATATTTAGCTTACTCATGGGAAGGCCTAAATAACGGGATGTAACCTAGTCTTTGTTTTTCCCTGAAGTCTTAAATATATTTCTATACCAAATTTAATACAAATCGATTCCCCCGTTTCGACTTGAAAACGGATCATCTACACAAACATCCACACGTATTTACATAAAATGCCAGAATGGATATTAAATCGCAATTACCAAGCTTAAATGGTCGTATTTTGTCATAGTGTCGTAGGCCGTCGTAGCAACATCTAAAATCGTGCGTAGAGGCCCCCTACGTCGTAGACATCGATTATATCAGTCTGTCGCTATGCCATAAGTCTATAGTATTTTGTTATTCTCTGTTAAATTAGTTTACATTGAGTAACAATAGCCCTGAAGATACTGTAAAAAAGAAATCGGTTGACTAATTTTGTTATTTTATAAAGTATCTTCACGCCCATATCCCCGAAGAGGTAGGCAGAGGCACAACCAGGGCACCCACGACTAGCCGAAGATACTAAGTCCCATAATGTGATAGGTGGCAAGCCTATCGCCAACCGGGCACGTTTCCAATTTTATTTTATAATTTTATGAATAATAAGAAACTATTTTATGTCATGTAGTTGTGCACTTATATTTTCGATTTACTTTATAGATTATTTTTTTTCTTTTTTTTTCTTTCCGAATTATCCCGTATTGGTCCGGGTCCTCTGAAAAGAATAGAGCATCTGCCTTTCCCAGGCGTTTTATAAGAAGCGGTCGTAAGTTTAACTTGCCCTGGTAGGGGCCCACCGTCTTGCCGATTCCTGTTGCCATAAAGACTGTCGTGTTCCGGCCCGAAGGGTAGGGTAGCCGGTAACTTTTACAATATGCCTAACATCTCGGCCACGGAATAGCTATGCACATAATATCTTTGATGCTTGTAAACTATGTTTGTCTATTGCCAACAGATCAGGAGCTTGTTTCTTAAGCTTTTACATTAGAAATATGAAAAATAAGAATATATACAGATAAAGAATATAAACGACGTTTTAACAGCTTCTTTTTAAGAAATCGCAATCGAATAAAGAATCGAATTTTAAAAATATCGCCTCTGTATTCTCGCCTCTGGGTTCGCATCCCAGGTCGGAAAGCAAAAAGAAAATTTGGGTTTTCCAATTCTAATACAAAAAATGTTGCTCGGGATTCGACATATGTCCGGTTGGCGATCAGTTTGCCATTATTGTTTCAATGGGATACATTGTGGGACTTAGTGTCTTCGGCTAGTCGTGGGTGTCCTGGTTGAGCCTCTGCCTACCTTTTGGGGGATATGGGCGTAAAGATACATTACATAGCTTTACTTTTTTTTAAAGAAACAATCTCTTACCCCTTCTATTTTTCCGCATTCTATTTAACTCCTGGTACGACACCACATTCACTTTTCGATTTTCAGACTTTTACTGCCTTTAACCACTTTTGTTATGGCATATCAGGCCATAAACATCAGAAAAACCGTCTCCTAGGTTTGTTTTTCATAATTCAAAATGTCATATTAATGAAATAAGTATCATAAATAATATTAACACCATGGACTTGATCTTCCAATATGTCGATGTCAATCTTCAAGCTTCAACTAATAATGCATTTAAAAGTCTAGGATTTTATTCATTTGTATGTATTTGGTGCGTTCGAAAAAACCTGGTCTAGCGGAAGGTGTTGGAAGAAAAGTTAGTTTTTCCAATTTCCTAATTTAAAAAAATGTTTCTCGGGGTTGGATATGTACCCAGTTGGCATAAGGTTTGCCACCTATTACATTGTAGGACTTAGTGTGTTCGGCTACTCGTGGGTGCTCTGGCTGTGTCTCTGCCTACCTCTTCGAGGATATGGGGTGAAGATACTTTTAATGTATAAATTCTATTCAGTAACCTTATCTCGCATTTCCAAACTTATTTATTTTTATTACCAATCGATCAGAAATACTTACACATTTTCTTAATGTTATATAAATATATAAAAATCTTGTGTAACGATGTATGTTGTCAATAAACTCCAAAACTACATAACCGATTTCGATAAAATTTCTCATAAATCTGTATTTTGGTCCATCTTAAAATACAGGATAGTTTTTATCCGGATGTTGGCGGGATGAAGTTCGCTGGGGCAGCTAGTAAGTATTATAGATGTTAAAATTTCAGTGAAATATTTTTTTCTAACTCAGTTTTATACCTCGCCGATTTAGAAAATCCAATCAATTTGTATATGCCGTCCAACTTCCTCCACTGAAGGTCCAATTACGAAACGAAAGTTAATATCAGGTATCGCTAGAGTCTTTCACCCTTTAGGTTGGCTCTCACCAATGTTATAAAACAGATTTGGTTGACCGGAATACCCATTGTATGACGAATTGCCACCATCGTTGATGAGTAGTTGGCTAAATTACAGGAATGAACTAAGCGAATTTTAATAGAATCTATACTTGCTATGGTTGGCACTTGGTGGAATTCCATTGTGTACACACGTTTTTTTGTTGTTAACACTTGTACTTATCCACAATATACTTTATTTAACACTTTCTGTTACTTTATAGCCAACCGGTTCCACTTTTTACATCACCATCAAAGCCCTGATGATGCCGTATAAAGTGGAACCGGTTGGCTAGAAAGGAACAAAAAGTGTTAAATAAAGAAATAATTAAGTTTGACATATGCATAAAACAGAAAATTTAATTTAGTAATTAATTAATGAAATGGAAGTAATTAGCATGCTATTTATTATTGTTTTCTCAAATAGCATTAATTTTTCCGATCAAACTCCAGCAATTCCATTGTATAAGGCATTAAAGTTTTTTGTAAGTACGCACTATGAAATGAATTTATGTTTATTAATCAAAAATATTGTTCAGTAGTTTAAGTTCTAGCCCTGATGATGCTGCCATAAGCGAAACCGGTAGGCTGTTTATGAAATAATAAATTATTAATGATAAGTAAAACAGTACAAGTGTTTCTTCATTAAAAATGTGAATGTTAAATAAAGTATATTGTGAATAAGTACAAGTGTTCACTACAAAAAAACGTGCGAATTTTAATAGTTAAAATTTGCCGTCTTTAAAGTCTTGAACATAAGTCTATGTAGACGACGTATGCTGATTCTGAAGTATCTATCCCAGTCTTACCTTCGCCGTGTCTACTTATTCCTAAATTGAGTCGGAGGACGGCGACTAAGTGAGATATACTGCGACACATAACCTCGATTTACGAGTACCTGACCAACCATGAATTCTACAAATGGCTTCACCTTGAAGAAATATAGGAAGGCCCTGTTTTATGACCATTTCACTTTACTTATTCAATTACTGAGCTTTCTTTGAATGAATTTACAATTTGAGGACTATTTTATTTCCGTCATTGAATTTACAAATTGAAGGATGTTTTATTATTTTCTTATGGTATTGGAAGGCAAACAAGCAGACGGATTTCCTGATGGTAAGAAATTCACGCCGCCTAGAGACACTAAAGGTGGAAATGGTGCGTTGCCAACCTGAGGCCAGAATGTTAGGCCTCGAGCAAAAGTTAGTTTACCGGCTACCTTGTCCCCCAAACCGGAACACGTCATGATGTTATGGCGGCAGGAATAGGTAAGGCGGTGATACCATTCCAGGTGAGTAAAATTGATTATTTCTTTGAACGAATTTACAAATAGAATCAATAAATAATATTTTTAACATATTTGTCAACTTCTTCGTTTAATATTTCTCCGAACTTTTTCTCTCTTTTATGCGTAGTCTTAACATCTATGCCCGAAACTTGGCCCAGCTTGGAGAGTTGGGAAGTTCATTCAATTACTTGTAAATTTTTATATTAATATTTTTCAATTCAATTTAATTCAATTACTTGTAAATAGCTAGATTAGGCCCATAGGTCATTTTAATTTTGAGGCCCTCCTTTTTTTGAGAAATATTGTAAAATAGATAGCTATTTTCGCACTTTCATAATTTCAAACACCTCTTATATCATATCAAGGTTTTAAACACAAATAAACGAAATCATTTTTTCTTTCAAATCACATATTTTTCGATTCTACAAAATACAAATGATCAACAGTATGGTTAGATACCCTAATAACTCATAACTAAATAACTCAACAGTTTAACAGTCTACCATTTTTTCAATTTGAAAAAAATAAAAAAATATATATAAATTAAAAACTTTATTTCCAAAAAAAATTATGGCCTATTAAAATCTATTTCAAAGAAGTTAAATATGCAAACTATGTTATTCCTAAATGAAGTCGCAGATAGGTGTTTGTTATAATTATATGATTTTTATATAAACGACGACGTAAGAGACCGCTCTGAACTTAGTATACGCTATCAGTTTATTGATATACAGCTGATAGCGTAGTAAGTGTCCAGCCTGTCAACCAGCTGTCCGCCCCGGCTTCGCATGGTTATGAAATGTATATATAAACCTTCCTCTTAAATCACTTTATAATTTTAAAAAAACCGCATCAAAGTAGGACATAGGGATAGAGGAAGCAACTTTGTTTTATACTATGTAGTGATACTATAATGTATATACTGTTTGCTAACCTAAATAAATAGAAAAAAAATTAAGAGGAACAGTAGCAATCTTAACTCATGCAGGTACTCATATTTGTCATCTTACTTATAAGCATTTTATGCTTTGTTATCTATAATATAAAAATGAATCGTTGAATGTGTTGGTAAGCGCATAACTTCCGAACGGCTGAACCAGTTTGGCTAATTCTTTTTCTGTTGTGATAGTTATTATCAGAAGAAGGTTCTTATGAAGAGAAAACTCGGGAACATTGCAGGGAAAATGGGAAAAACATTATTGTTATTGTTCCCCATACAAACTGAACGGGTGGAAAGAAGTTCGCCGGGACAGCTAATATAATATAATAATATAGCAGGAAACATTAAGTTTAGTAAATGTGACGGGTTTAGCTTCAAATAATTAATGCGGTGACAGTCCCTCTGCGACTTTAAATTTCTGACTAAGCTGCAATATTTCAAGTTAGTTGACGATGAACAGAATTCATTTATATAAATAACTAGCTGTTCCGGCGAACTTCGTTTCACCTGTTCAATTTATTAAGAAAAAAATTAAGTATTATTTTTTCCAAAACTTTCAGTTTTTTTTCAACATATAACCTTCTCCCGACAATAAATAACACAATAAAAAAATAGCTAAATTGGTCCAGCCGTTTGGAAGTTATGCGCTTACCAACACATTCAGCGATTCATTTTTATATTAAAGATATATTAGTGACAGTTATTTTTGACAAATTATTTAACATCTTTTTGAAATCGTATACAAATCAATAATGTATAAATTACACAGTAGGTACTAGGTAAATCTTCTAGTCATACACAATTTTAAAGGACATTAAATGTTTTCACCGTACTATTTAGGGTCTCCTGAGTAGAACAGATTATCTACTTCAGGTGCAAAACCAATTCCTTGGGGCAGATGCTATTTCTGGCAGTCTGGCATCTCGTGAACGTAGGTTAAGGTCACACGAACTTAAGGTAATTACTATCACAACCACTGGTAAAGTGTGGTGACATCGCGCCAAAGTAGTGTTCCACCGCCCTGCAATACTAGCACCACCTGTAGCCATAATGACAGTGTTTGCCACTGTCGTGTTACGGTTCCCAGGATAAAGTAGTCAGCATTCTTGCATATTAGACCGAACATCCCAGCCACTTTACAGCGACGCACGTCTATGATTACCTATTAGCCCTGGTTGTCTTTTAACAACAGGAGAGCGGTGTCTTGGTTCACTGTCTTACCCATAAAAAAACGACGATTTGCACTCCGGTAGTGCGGCAAAAGTGAAAATTTGAATATTAACGTTGTGCATTTTTGATATTTTGGAATGGTTAGGTTATAGTTTTGCACTAATTGCTTTAATTATTATCAGTATGAAAGTACTATCATTTATGTGGTAAAATACAATATTCATTTATTGCGCTATCGTACACAAACAAGACAACACGAACATTCGCGCAAGTGTCCTGCGCCGTCTTTCGAATTGTCGATCAGATCACGTATCCTGACGCGAGTTTAGAAGATTTTACCCAATCCACAAAAAAGTGCCCAACACCGCTAAAGAAGTTTTCACTTTAATAATAAAAACACAATAAATGGCACCAAATCATCGAGCTATATCACTATCCAAGTTTGTGCTACGTTGTATAATCACTTAGATCTATTTTCACTTGACTTGTTCTCTTCGAAGATCGTAATCCGACTACGCTCAGCCACATAGCCGATTTGTCCTTTATACAGCAAATAAAACAATTGGTTTTCCGAAAACTTTAAGACAAAGCTACATGACATAACAATAAAACGTTTCATCTTACGTTTAATCAACTTAAAATCAACCTTAAATGTGGCATTATAAGTTACATTTTTGCATTGTATTTGTGTGTTATTTTTGAATATAATGTTACATGTTTTTATTTAAATTACACTTGTACATTTTTTGAAAGTCTCAAAACTTAATATTTAACATTAGTTACATTTCAAATACAAAAATAATTATTAGACAATCATAAAATGTCAAATTAAAATTTCAACGTCATTGGAAAACCCATTGTCCTCTAATTTCCTATTTCTATGGGAAAACCAAATGATACGTTTAACAATTACAGAATGTCAAAAGAAATTTCAATCAATAATAAAAAGTATGTCAAATAAATAAATAAAAAACAAATTAATTGAAAATTAACATAATTACAAACAGAAACATAAAAAACATATCAAATAACTAAAAACAAGTTTTAACCCGATTATATTGTTTAACTTTTGGCCGCTTGTTTTCTTCACTTTTATTTAGTAACAATACGTATCTATTTGTGTACTTTGCACTTATAATACGTAAGATAAACTTTTTAATTATTTTTAATTAATATCCATATCACAAGAAAGTATTTTAAGTCCTCTATTTATTTTATTGTGTGTTAAGAGCACCATCATACCTTACTCTTGTAAAATATGTGTTGAACGCCTCTTTAGTCTAGCGGTTTAGTGTCGGGCTTGACTTCTTGAGGTCCCGGGTTCGATTCTCTAATAAAAAAATGTTACTCGGGATAGGATATGTGCCCGGTTGGCGATAGGCTTGCCACCTAACACATTGTTATCACTTCGTATTTTCGGCTAGTCGTGGATGTCCTGGTTGTACCCTGCCTACTTCTTCGGGGATATGGGCTTGAAGATACTTAGTTTTTAAATATATGTGAAATCGGTTGCCTTACTTATAACAAGAATTTTATCTGATGATTTCATAAAACGCGTTACGCGTAAAAAGGTTTAAATATAGTATTTTATTTGACCGCCTCGTTGGTTGAGTGACTAGCTTACACGCCTAACTACATCGACTTACTGCGAGGCTCGGGTTCGAATCCCGGCGGGGGCAGGTATTTGTGTGACGAACATTTAGATGTCTGCGTTTCTGGGTCTGGGTGTTTATTAAATTTATACTGGTATCTATTTAAGTATTACTATGTATTAGTACCATTGACACCCATAACGGTAAACACCCATAACACAAGCATATAATTTGCTTACTTTGGGGTTAGATTCAATTTGTGTAAGTTGTCCAGGGATATTTATTTAAGGAAAAGTACAATGGTTATTTTTTATTATGTTTTGGGAAGGCAAACAAGCAGATGGATTTCGTGATGGTAAGAAATTCACGCCGCCTAGAGACACTAAAGATGGTGATGGTGCGTTGCCAACCTGAGGTCAGGATGTTAGGCCTCGAGCAAAAGTAACTTTACCGGCTACCTTACCCTCCGAACCGGAACACGTCATGACGTTATGGCGGCAGGAATAGGTAAGGCGGTGGTACCAATCCGGGCGAGTCGCTGCGAAACTTTACCACCTGTATACAATGGAATTCCACCGAATACCGACGAAAATGATATTTAGATTAAGATTACATCAAGTTATTGAACGCTAAATGCTAGAAAAAGCCGCCTATACAGATAAGGTACGGACTTTCAAGTTTTACGATCATTTTAACGACGCGGCACTTAATCTCACAAGCACTAAAATATAATACAACAATTTCGGGAGATTCTTATAGCGCTTTTCTAATAGTTTGCGAAGGAAAGATGGGTTAGTTAACGTGAGGAAAGTAAAGTGCGTAAAGTACTTTCGAAATTATTATAGTCTTGAGAAAAGAGTATAAAGAATTTCTATTCTAAGTATAAAAGAAGTATTTTCACGCCCACATCCCCGAAGAGGTGGACAGAGGTACAAACACCCACGACAAAATCGCCTCTGTGTCTAACGGTTCAGGTGTTGGACTATGAGGTCCCGGGTTCGAATCCCGGGTCGGCCAACAAAGAAAAAATTTGGGTTTTCCAATCTTTTAATAAAAAAAGTTGCTCGAGATTGGATATGTATCCGGTTGGCGATAGGCTTGCCACCCATCACATCGTTTGACTTGTTGTATCCGGCTAGTCATGGGTACCCTGGTTGTGCTTCTGCCTACGTCTTCGGGGACATGGGCGTGAAGATACTTATTTTTTATATAAAATAGCGACGCACCAATAAAATCTATAGTGTTTATTAATCAATAATATATAGCCAACGATTGTCTTATTATTAGAAGAACCATCTGATTATTCGTTATCTCATAAATATAGAAGCTCTATTTGAAATCTAAATTAACACGTAAATTGGTTGTACGTCTACCATTTAAGTATCAACCGAAACTTTGTAAGTAAATAACCCATTTTCTCACAAAACCGTTGGTGTCGAGGGTACAACAGTTTATAGGCTTTCCAATTTCCCCGAAACAAACCCATCAATAACAACGCTGGATTCTGTTTATGTATGTATCGACATCTGACTAACTAACATTTTACAAGCTTTTGTCACAATTTCTGTTTCCACTTTAAAATTAACTATGTAACTTTTAGGCTAGAAAAAACATAAACGTGAATGATAGCCAAGTTAGATACTAAGAATATGCGTCATTGCTCATTTCAGGGATAAAATAATTGAAAAATGTTGGTTACAAGAACAAGAAATTCATAATAAACTAAACTTCAAAATAAAATAAACTAAGTCCCGCAATGTGATAGATGGCAAGTCTATCGCATATATATATATGGACTGACTGACTACATATCTAATCCCACGCAACGTTAATTTTATTAGGAAATTGAATATATATATATCTGCCTATTTTGTGGTCCGACCCGGTGATCGAACTCCGGATATCAAGAAGTCAAGTCCGACGTTGGACCGCTAGACCACAGAGACATGCTTATGCCCTTATTATGACTAGTTACAGAAACTAGTTAAATTTTAGGAAACTGGCTGTGAACGTATAATGCTGACTAACCTGAAATACTCGAAGGTGAATTGATTAGATACCTATAATGTTATCATAAAGGTAAAAGTAGGTTATTTTTCGAGTTATAAGTCAGTCAGTGATTCAGGCCGTCATAAAATGTTGAATTAAACTTTGATATATAAATAGTGCTTGTGAAATTCAGTATTTAATTCTAACTAAGCAAATTATAACAATATACAAAATTTAAGTCAATAGGTCGATTTATCGCCCCCGAAAACCCTTTTATTAAAAATTTACGAAAACTCTAAAGCCGTTTTAGAGATACAAAAAATTAATCTCTTCTGATGGTGAGCAGCAGGAATAGGTAAGGTGGTGGATTTCCATCCAGGCAAGATGCTATGCAGCCGTCTTCTATCAGTAAAAAGTCTTACTAAATATCCTAATATAATATTAACAACAAAAGCTTTTTTTATATTGGAAGGCTAACAAGCAGACAGATTTCCTGATTTCCTGAAATTCATGTCGCCTAGAGACACCAAAGGTGGTAATGGTGCGTTTCCAAGCTGAAACCGGGATAGTAGGCCTCGAGCAAAAGCAAGTTTAGGGGCTACCTTACCCTTCAGACCGGAACATGTCAACAGCAAGCACTGACGTTGTGGCGACAGGAGTAGACAAGTGGTACCAATCCGCGCAAGTTGCTGCAAAACTCTAACACCTAGTAGGATGTCACGGATTTAGTGATGGCAAGCCTATATACCTTTTACGAGCTGCCTGGCAGGAAGGCAGATGGTCTATTCTACAAAGGAGTCTGACCAACATGGGGGACATAACATATTTAGTAACAATATTTGCATAAAGTATTGCAGACAAAGGAAAAACAGTAAAAATATCATACAAAAAGTGAGTAGAGTGTTTGTAGATGTCCTAGGGCTTTCGTCTTAGTTTTCCTTTCGTACATCCGGCTTTACACTGTTTTACCATTAGACAGTCTTAATGATTATCCCAACATATTAACGACAAAACCTTTGAATTAAATTTTAATCTCTAATCCTACAAGTAATTGAAAGATCCAAGCCAGTTTACCTTACCAAAGTTGCGAACTTACGGAATATTTGATAAACAAATCAAACTTACGTATGTCTTAAACTGACTTTCAATCAATATTAATGTTTACAGACTCCGTGTAATGTAGAGTCGTATATTTTAAGACAAGTTTAAACGGATAGGAGATTTCCATGCTTTGCAAATATACCTACTTCTATTTTATCTTTGTATTTTATTATCTATCTTGTTGGCCGAGTGGTTAGCGTACACGCCTTACTACGCCGACCAACCGCAAGGCTCGGGTTCGATTCCCAACGGGGGCAGGCATTTGTGTGATGAGTATTGAGATATCTGCATTTCCGGGTCTGGGTGTTTATTAAATTTATTCTGGTATATATTTAAGTATTTATATGTATTAGTATCGTTGACTAATACCCATGACACAAGAATATAACTTGCTTACTTTGAGTTAGATTCAATTTGTGTTACTTGTCCAGAGATATTTATTTATTATTTTTGATATTTTCCATCGTCGGCGCTAGGTAAGACTTCCAAATATTCATATTTTTAAATGAAGAAATGCTTGTACTGTTTTACGAATCGCTTATAATTTATTGTTTTATAAATAGCTTACCGATTTCTCTTATAACAGCATCATCAGGGCTACAACTTAAACTACTAAACAATTTTACCCAAACTCAGGAGACCCCGTCACCTTCTATCAGATCCTCCGGATTCAATAACCGCGGCTAACGCAAGGCTCTCAACCCAAACACATATTTTGAAGACACTACACCGTCACCGCCGGTCTCGGCGAGGAAGATCTCTCTTGCGCCCGGCGCCTAACGCCGAGCGACGAGCCACTACTCCTCCATCAAGTAACAAGAACGCAGCACCAAATCGGGGTACGGTCTCCCGGGAGACAGTCCTTGTTGCTGGCGTTGTAGGGAACAGTCCAATACATCTAAATAATGATGTCTGGGGCTGAGCGCTCTGCTCGGCTCACAAAGCCCGGTAAAATTGTAAAAACCGCGAAGTTGGTAACACATTAGTCACTAAAAAAATGGCTATTGCTTTTTGCTTCTTACCATAAGATTGAGCTAATATCTGCGTAGTTTTCATATACAAATGAACTTCTTAGATATGTCAAAGAACGCTTTGTATGGTACAATATTTGTTTTATTCTTCATAATCTGTGAAAGCAAGTGCTTTCAAGGAAAGTTCCTAAGCTTTAGAGTACTCGATATTGTTTGTACTATAGGTATTGAAAGGGAGACAATTTATTCGTAGTCACGCCCTGTCTGTATTTCAGTTCGTAGTATCTATTTGCAATTTTAATAAAGTATCTTCACGCCCGACTAGCCGAAGACACTAAGTCCCACAATGTGATAGGTGGAAACCTGTTGCCAACCGGGTACATATCCAATCTCAAGCAACGTTTTTTTTATTAGAAAATTGTAAAAATTAAATTTCCTTTTTGTTGCCCGACCTGGAATTCCAACCATCCCGGGATATCATGCAGTCAAGCCCAGCACCTGGACCGCTAGGACCACAGAGACGACTAATTTTAATAGATCACTGTAATTCTATGACTACCTATGTTCAATTTAACATTTCTGTGTAATGCATAAATTTATCAAAGCTGGAATTATCCGGTGTTTGGGGAATAATTTATTTGGTATGTTTGTTTATTAATAATTTATATTCCATATTGCTTTAGTTATCGTCTAAATGTAGACGTTACTTTCGCAGTTAAAGTGTCGCATTTGATGAAAAAGATTTAATTTAAATAGTTATATATTTCAAAATTAGTACTTATCAATTTAAATAGCATTGTAAAAAATAAACTTCCTTATTTAGATTTTGATTTCACAAATGGAAGAACACACACACACACAAGTCTTTATTTTAAGTTTTTTGTATTCCTATGGAATCGATATCGGAAAATGAAGTATGCTATGCAAACTAGTTTTGTTAGGTTCAAAAATAAGTGCTAAGGAATACTAGATATGTGTTGGCAGATATAACACTCATAAAACGGTATAGTTTTACCGCTTCTCTTTAAAATAGACAAAAAAGCCTATTTCATACGATTAGATAATACATACAAAATTTCGACTCGACTTCTTGAGGTCCTGGGTTCGATGTCCGCAATAAAAAAAAGAAAATTATCATTTAAATTTCCTAATAAAAATAACGTAACCCAGGATTGGATATGTGCCAAGTTGGCGATAGGTTTGCCACCTATCACATAGTGGGACTTAAAGATCCGGAAAGAAACTCAGAGGGCTTGTCTTTTTTCTTAATTTAAAATATGTTTACAATAATTATTGATACATTACATTTATAAGAGATTAGCATGAGGAGTAATTAATCCCAAGCTGTCTTATCAACTAAATATTCAGCAATGTCATAATAACCCTTTACATTATATTTACATTTAACACATTTCTAAAATTTATTAATTGGAAGTTCTTTAATATACTTTTGAAGTTGATTGTAGAACTGTATACATTACCCCAAGAAAGAATGGTTTACTCTGTTCCTTCTTTATTCCTTGTATTGACACAGTGTATGTCACAATTTCTTTTACCTCTTCGGGGATATGGGCGTGAAAATACTTAGTTTAGTTATTGGACTTGACTGCATAAGGTCCCGGGTTGGAATCCCGGGTTAGGCAACAAAAATAAAATATGGTTTTTCCAATTTTCTAAAATAAAAAAAATGTTGCTTGGGATTGGATATGTGCCCGGTTGGCGACAGGCTTGCCACCTATCACATTGTAGGACTTAGTGTCTTCGGCTAGTCGTGGGTGCCCTGGTTGTGCCTCTGCCTCTTCTACCTCTTCGGGGATATGGGAGTGAAGATACTTTTTTTTACTTACTTTAGATAATACATGTTCTTATAAGCCCTTATACGTTATTGTTGATTATATTTCCCCCGTGTTGGTCCGGGCTCCTTTGTAGAATAGACCATCTGCCTTCCTTGCCAGGCAGCTCGTAAAAGGCGAGCAAAGGCTCACCGTCATTAACACCGTGAATTCTGACTAGGTAGTAGAGTTTAGCAGCGACTCGCCCGGATTGGTACCACTGCCTTACCTATTCCTGCCGCCATAACGTCATGACGTGTTCCGGTTCGGAGGGTAAGATAGCCGGTAAACTTACTTTTGCTCGAGGCCTAACATCCCGTCCCCAGGTTGGCAACGCACTGTACCATCTTTGGTGTCTCTAGGCGGCGTGAATTTCTTACCATCAGGAAATCCGTCTGCTTGTTTGCCTTAAATAAAAAAAAAAACTTCTTTTGACCACGGTTTTTTCACAAGCAATAAGAAAATATTTTCTGTGTAAAGGTGAGATCTTTTTGTACTACGCGGTGGGTAGGTATAATTTATTTTGCAATAGTGAAACCATAAAAGCATAAATTACAGGACTTACTTTATGCGACTTACACGCTAAAATTATGCTCGTTCGGCCTTAAAGTTAGAAATAGCATGCTTACCTCGAGTTTACGGCGTTATACTTGGTAGACTCTCCATAAAATATTTGTATGAAAACTTTGAACAGAGCTTACCTGTTACTAAGAGAACTTAATTTTCAGACCAAAAGCTCTGTGTATTTCTATTCCTAAATTACTAAACATAATCTACAGCAACTCTAGGTTAAAGCTCAGGACATTTGAAGTTATATTCATCATTTTCAAGCAACAGAAACGTGACAAGAAGGAAAACAAAAAACTTATCAAATGGTAAAGAAAAAAAAAAGAATAGTAGGAGATGATTTTTGGAAAAAATGACTATTTTTGAACCCGGCTCTTTAGCATATAGATAAAGATCCGAGTTCAAACATATCAAATTAGGTTCAACAGTCAAACCTTGAAAGATCAACAGGCAGACAGACTGTCACATTCATAATACTTTCACATCTCACATCTGCATTATGATGATGAAAGTTTTTATAACGCTTTCCATTAAATGGTTAATAATAATTTAAGACAGATAAATAATTAGATTAAATAATGTTTTGATGCCGTGGGAAAGCAAAAATTCTTCAACATGCAGGTGAAACTGCGGGCAAAAGTTAGTACTAAGAAAAATTTCAATAAATTTTATATGTTAGCCACATTGACCTTTAAGTACGAGTATATGGACATGAATCACCTACGAAAAAAGCCTGCCATTGGCCATTAAATATGGCTGCCATTTTGACATTATAAGGCTGTCCAGAAAAAGTAGAGTATCGATATCCATACATTATCTATTAGAGAAAATTGATAGTTAAAATTAGGTAAATAAAAAGAATTATTATTTACCTACCGAATGAAATTGCAAATATCAACTTACTTACTTACTTACTTACTTTGTGCTACTCAATTGGCTTATACCTAAATAGGAAAATGTAATTTAATGAAAGAAAGAATTGGTGGCGTGCAAATATGGTTATGTTTTGTTATGTTTTATATCAGTTAACTCATTATATTTATTACAAGATTCATTATCATTACAAAAAAAAATATCAGATTACATTCAAACCACTTCCTCTCCTATAAAATGAGCACTTGATAGAATTCTTATTAAGCTAGACTGTGATTGATATTTTCAGATTCAAAGAAATAAATATTTTAACCTTCAGTTCTAAATAATAAAGTAAATTTATGAGAATTTAATGTATGTTAAAAAAATCTATGTATGTTTACAAAAAAAAATGTTATGTTCACAATGTAAATACGAGGGATAAAAATAATCTAGCTGTATACAAAACACGTCTTTATAAAATTAGTAAATCCTTTTTCGGTCAATGTATACGTTTTTACAATAATCTGCCCATTGATATTAGAGATCTGCCTTTAAATAAGTTTAAAAAATGTATAAAAGTAAAGTTATGTCAAAAAGGTCTCAGAGTATTCGGAAGATGAACATGCTTGGGGATAGAGATTTCAATCTCCCACTACAATTTGTAATGTAATTTGTTATACCTTTTATTTAAGTTAAAATCAGATTGTAATTTGCATTTTTGATCTAGTTTATATTGTAAATATTATTATTGAAAAAAGACAAGCCCGCTGAGTTTCTTTCGCCGGATCTTCTCAGTGTGAGGCCGCGATTCCGATTCGGTGGTAGTTTAAAAAAATGTCGACGCGCACAAATACCACTTGTATGGTATTATTCTGATTCTGATTCAGTGGCAACGCTATACATTCATGTCTTGTCCACATATTTATTTTCTGGGAACCTAAAATAAAATATCGACAATTTTATAGTGATGTACTATTGTACATCACTATAAAATTGAACACTAAATATGGATTCTTGGCAAAAATGAGAACTGTCATGACGTCAATTTGAATACGACGCCAAAATGAGCATAGACAAAAATGTCGTTATCTCTTTTGGCGTACATAATATCAACATTTGTTAAAAAGAGACAAAGAGATGTTGTTAAGTTATATGTCGAATTCAACGGTATTTGTACAACTAAATTTACTATCGAACATTGTTGCACGTCTGTTTATATTCCTATTTCTATGGTGAGCTATAAACTCGGTACCTACCTAATAAAAGTTTGAAGCCAAATGGTCAAGTTTTACCATAACCGATTGTATGAAAGTTTTAATTGCTTTACACGTCCCATAAATTGCTTATCTATAGACTCTTATCATGCGCTTGCAACTATTACGTAATTGATTTTTATTATGCACAATAAAATTGCTCAGAAGCCAACATGACATGGTAGTATACACGCAAATACTGTTTTTCTGTCATATATTTGAAAAGTGAACGCTTGCAAACGTGACAATAATTTATTTGAAAGCTAGACATTTAGTATTATAGATGTTTTATAGATTTTTTTTGGGTGAGAGGTCAGCAAAGCACGCGATTGTCCTGATGGTGAAAAATAACCGGTGCCTATAGACAACATAGACGTTGCAGGTGAGTCGTTGTCTTATAACCGGCCGATGCTAGGGCTATCAAGCATGTCTACTTGTAACCCTAGCTTCCGGCCCGGAATATAACAGAGAAATTATGGTGGCAGGAATAGATAAAGCGGTGGTAAACCTGGTAAACCTGGTAAGTTGTTGCACAGCACTTTACTACCAGTGCTCTTGTTAGTGATGACCTATATTTTACCCAGTGCTCACCTCTCAAGAGCTGCTTAGTAGAGAGGTATATAGTCTGTTCTACTCAGCCAACCCAGGCCATCAAGGGGAGAGAAGTTTATTCAATCAATGTTAATAGTAAAATCTTAGCCAGTGCTTTGCATTAATACTTTAAGTGTCTTTCGGACCGCAACGTGTCGGATCGTCATGCATCGCACTGCAAAGTACAGATAAGCAAAATCCGACTCAAATCGCGATGCTGCTGGACCGCATCGCAATTCGAGTCGGACTTTGCTGTACGTTGCGGGCGGAAAATTACGTGGCGATGCGTCCCGATGCGGTCTGCCAAAAGGAGGGTCGCTATCCTTTGTTGAACAAATAACATGAAATGAGTCAAATTGACGAAGTTTACTTATTATGTCTAAAAAAAGTATAAAAATCTCCTGATGGAAAGTGATCATCGCCGCCCACGGACATCCGCAACACCAGGAGTATCACAGATACGTTGCCGACCTTCAAGGAATGTGTACGCTCTTTTCTTGAAGGTCTTTAAGTCATAATTGTTTGGGAATACCACCCTCGGTAACTAATTCCACAAAGGTGTTGTGCGAGGTAAAGTTGTAAATCGCCACGAAGATAATGGGTATGATACTTTAAGCTCTGTCGCGATATATATCAAAATATGTCTATCAAATTCAATAATCAAACGGAGAGTTGGGTCAACGGAAGACTGGCATAAAAAGCCTAACATCCCAGCCACAGGGCATATCTATGGTGTCTTTATTTCACGAATGTCTGTTATCCAGTTACTATCAGGAGAACGACGTGTTCTTTCAACGTTTGCTGTCGAATGCCATAAAAAGTCCAAAAAATGCCTCTATCTTTTCTCTCGACTCAAAAAAAAAATTCGATTGGAGGATTTGAAATTAAGGTAAATTTAATTTAACAAAAACTTTTTAGGTAACGTGTTTACATAGGTTGTATGGCGGCTAGCCTATGTTCGCCGATTGCATTTTTTAACTTAAAATCGTAATATTACCCACCGTAAATTGCTTTCCTACATTTTCCTGTTGTAATATTTTTGTTGTAAAATAGGAGTTCCTCGAGTGAAAATTTTGAACGGCAGAAATACCAGAAAATGGCAAAAATGAAATGCGGAAACGTATCACGTTTATTTATTAGTAATATATAATCCGGCTTATGAAATATTGTGTAATTAAAAACGACATATTTTTAAAGCTTTAAAACTGCAAAACACCGACTTCTATTCAATATTACGTCATTTAAGTATACTTAAATAGAGTATTTTCCTCGATAATTATAAATTATCTTTAAAAACTTTTTAAAACCTTTTTTTGATTTAACTATTTTAGCTTGAAAGAATGAATACACTTTATTATGCACCAAAATTTACAAAAATAATACACACTCTTTCACTTATAATAATATTTAGCTTAGGTGCACAAAGACGGTGTTATCGCTTCTCTGCCAGACAACCTTACCTTACTTGCGAAGCGAAGTCAGGTTGACTTGGTGGCATGAGATCACTGAGGCATGTCATAAGGCAGACACTGACTTTAATACTTGGATCCCAGTATTATCAAGGAAAATACTCAATTTTAGTATAAAAACGATTCACAAATGACAGGGAAATCAATTAACATACATTAAAAATATAGGAGTCGAACAAGTAGAACGTATTACTTCCATCCTTTTTAAAATTCAGAATCAAACACTATCGTACCAGAATTATACAATGATAACGACGTTCAAGTATCCAAACAATTGTTAAAAAATCTTTGACGTCAAACAAAATCCAGTAAATTATATTATCAAAACTCATATATAGAAATTAGATTCTGCTAACTTTTGTAAATGACGAAAACGTGGATCAAAATTTACCCTATTTTTTATTAATGCACGCCTTAATAACGGACAATGATAATAGTGTTTGATACATACGTACAAGTAGTACTATTTAAATTACGCGCTTCGGCTATATTCGCCAAGCTTCGGAAATCCGAATGTATTTTAAAGATATCTTTATAGAGTTGTTATTATATAATTAATCATTTCGCTTAAATTTAGATCAGGTCAGCCAATTTAAAAACAAAAGCATAGTGTAAAAAGAGTAAAAAGTGTAAAGCCGAAGCGCATAATTTAAATAGTAGATTTGTACTTTTAAAATGATTATCTCATCCCTGTAATGTAAAAAATTATTACTGAATGTGTTTGTAAGCACATAACTTTCAAACGACTGAACCGATTTGGCTAATTCTTATTTGCTTGTATTAGATATCGTCAGAAGAAGTTTCTTAATGAAAAATCGGTAAAAATACTGGGAAAATGGAAAAAACAACACTTTATTTTTTTTTACAAACAAACTGAACGAGTGGAACGAAGTAAAATATAAATTTTCGTTTGAGAATTAATAAACCAGCTAATAGTTTTGCTTAACACTAAAGCTCGGACTTCACAGACATAACCTACTTAATGGACAGAGCTAAATTGTCAAGTAGGTTGCCCTTAATGAGGTTAGTCGTTTGCTTTACTATTATTACCTTAGACGCTTAAGCCCTTCCAATGTTTACCGCAAATAGAACTGGATAGCTTTCCTTATTTGTTTTACTTCTTGGTTGGTCAGGATAGCTTATCTCTTAGGGATTATCATTAACAAGGAGATAGTTCGATTGCGGATACTATTTTGAAGTGAAAACTTCTTTAGTGGCGTTGCGCACTTTTTTTGGAATGGCTAAAACCTTCTTAACTCGCGTCAGGGCACTAGACCTGATCGAAAATTCGTAAGACGGCGCAGGGCGCTTGCGTGAATTTTCATGACGTCATGTTTGTATACGATAGCGCAATAAATGAATGTTGTATTCTACCACATAAATGATAGTTCTTTCATACTGATAATTAAAGCTAATAGACTGTTTTGGGTTAGTAATAAAAACAAGACGTGCAGTACAAGAGTTTCTCTCTCTCTCTCTCTCTCTCTCTTGGCAATACCTCAGCATAGAACTGCAGCATTCAGGGGTAGTTTCAGTTATAATTCCGGTAAATGCTAGAATAATTTACCACCTCCACTTCGTGACCTAGAACGAAGTTTACTTTCTTACCTTACTTACTTAACCGGCCCCAGGTTGGCAACGCACCATTACCACCTTTGGTGTCTCTAGGCGGCGTGAATTTCTTACCATCAGGAAATCCGTCTGCTTGTTTGCCTTCCAATATCATAAAAAAAAATAAAAAAAAAGGCTTTTAAATTAAAATTCAAACATTATCTCCTAAATCTCCAGAAATGTAATTAATAATCAGTACATTATAATCTTATTATTGTTATATATCGAACGAAACTAATGCATAGCAATACTTAAATATACCATACCAGTACATATTTAACATACACTAAGACCCGAAAATCTAGTCGGGAATCGAAACCAAGCCGGTGGGCCAGTGGAGCTAGGCCTTTCCGCTTACCCCTCAACCAAAAAGGCTATCTTGGTGGTCCTACAACTTGACCAAACGTTTAATAACGAATACATTCGGGGGAGTTTAAATGTACGTGAGATAGCAGAAAAAATGCAAGTCGTCTCTGATGGTTCGGGCATGTAGCTTGAAAGCTAAAAGTGTATGTGGGGAATAAACGTCTTGAGCTAAAAATGCAAAACGTAAAAACTTTAGTCAAGTCTTGAAACTACTGACTTGACGTTGAAAAGATAAATTTGGGAACTAATAAGTGTTTTTTATGACATTGGAAGGCAAACAAGCAGACGGATTTCCTGATTGTAAGAAATTCACACCGCCTAAAAACACCAAAAGTGGAAACTGTGCGTTGCCAACCTTAGGGATCTCGAGCAAAAGTAAGTCAGTGCTAGTGACGGTAAGCCTATGGCCGACTTTTACGAGCTGCCTTGCACAGGAAGGCAGATGGTCTATTCTGCAAAGGATCCCGGACTAACACCAACCAACCAAGCAACAAGTTGATATATTGGTCGCCTCTGTGGTCTAGCGGTCTGGCGTTGGACTTGACTTCTTGAGATCTTGGATGCGATTCCTAGATCGGGTCGGCAACAAAAAAATTAGAAATTGTATATTTTCAATTTACTAATAAAAAATAATGTTGCCGTGATTGGATATGTACCCGGTTGGCGATAGGCTTGCCACCTATCACATTGTGGGTCTTAGTGTCTTCGTATAATCTTGGGTGGGCGTTGTGGCATGTTGTGGTATGATCCCCTTCGGGGATTTGGACTTGAAGATACATTTAAGTTGTTACTAGTTGATTTTCAAGATTGATTGATAAGAAGCCAGATCCTGGTTTTAACTAGTATCAATGCCAGGACTAAGAAAACTTATGTACAGATTTTTGTGTATTAGTATCATTAAATAACTCCTGTAACACCTATATGACTCGCTTCCTTTGAAGTAATTAATCAATCAATGATCATCATCATCAAATATATAGGTATAATCATATGATATGATATCAAATGATGTAATTATCCCCGACGGTAAAAAGAGGTTTGTTATAAATGTAAAACTTTTTCACGCAAACAATAATTGAATTGAAATTGAAATTAAATTTTACGTGTCAGTGTATGTAAATGTGTATCAGTCTGTAGGACTATAGCTTTTGAATGGGTGGGCCGATTTTGATGCGGATTTTTGTTTGAAAGCTGACATGATCAAGATGACTCTTATCTACATTTGATGAAGGTTTTATTGTGAATTATTGAATTCATAATTTTAAGACGAGTTGTTCAAAAATATTATTTTATTTGCTTTAAGATTTGTTCTTAAAAAACTGACAATTTTATTAAAATCATGAATGAAATGTTAAAGAAATAAATATGCTGGTAAAAAAATGTCGACTAAAATGACATTGGTTTCACTTTTTAAGTTCAAACAATCATATTCCAATTACAGCATTTTATAAGAAACAAAAAAGTTCTGTTGCCAAGAGTATTTTACTTTAAATTGTGAATGACTTCGGTTTTTCACAGTGTGCTTTTATGTTTTTCTTCGATTGAAGCCCGACTGTAAAAACTGATATACCGCTTCCCTTTAAAATACTTATTTTCAAGTTGGAGTTCTTTTTTATGATGTTGGAAGGCAAATATGATATTTTTTGACGGTAAGTAATTCACGCCGCTTAGAGACACCAAGATGGTAACGGTGCGTTGCCAATCTGAGGCTCAGCCCCAGATTGGTCTTATTGACTTCTAGCACAAGTTCAAGTTCAGTTCAAAAGCAACAAAATTCTTCCTTACATATGAAAAATGTGATAAAATTTAGCAAATGAAAAAAATCCGCAACTGATTGGCATGATGCAAAGTAAACATATCCATATTACGAAACACATTTTTTACCACCTTCCTTATTTTTAATGACTACCCTTGATATTTTACTTACATGTATTTTATTTTCCCCCGTGTTGGTCCGGGCTCCTTTGTAGAATAGACCATCTAAGACCTTCCTTGCCAGGCAGCTCGTAAAAGGCGATCATAGGCTCACTGTCACTAACACCGTGACATCTGACTAGGTGGTAGAGTTTAGCAGCGACTCGCCCGGATTGGTACCACCGCCTTACCATTGTCGTTTTCAGTGATACATTTGTGATTGTACAACAGGCAACAAAATAAATGTTACTTGTACAGCGCTTTATTATTACTGGGACGTAGGCAATATTTTTTTATGTAATTGGAAGGCAAACAAGCAGACGGATTTCCTGATGTTAAGAAATTCACGCCGCCTAGAGACACCAAAGGTGGTAATGGTGCGTTGCCAACCTGTGGCCGGGATGTTAGGCCTCAAGCAAATGTAAGTTTACTGGCTACCTTACCCTCCGAACCGGAACACGTCATGACGTTATGGCGGCATGAATAACCTTCACAATAGCATTAATGGAATAATCTAAAAAAGTACTATAAATCTAGTAATTTAGTACTAGTGGAACAATTTACTATTACTAAAATTACTAGACTGACAATAGCAAGCGATGGGGTTGTCACATCCTCACCCCGACAAATAAGCTCATAAACTGAAGCAAAGATTACATCGATCCGACATTTCCACAATTAATTGGTTAATAACATCGCCCTACTTCCACAACCCTATTGCAGCAATTACATTACGATATTTTCCCCATCAATCACATTATTGATTGACCCTTTAATCAGAAACATTCGTGGACATTTATTAATAATCGTTGAACTTAATTTTACTACAAAATTTTTAAAGCACGTTTGAAGGGTACTTGTAAGGGTATAATTATTATTTTTTGGTATAAACTTGTCAGTTAAAAATTTGAATGCCAAAGTAGAATTGATATAAATCTCTTAGAGGTAAACTCTTCGAAAGTTTACCTAAAACGTATAATTAATTGACAACTACAATTAATAAATAAATATAATGTGGAAGACGTGGCAGCATGGCCTATAGGTCTTAGCTGGCACAAGAAATTGGCAAATAAACTTAAAAAAAACAAACATTCTTTTTCTTAGTGTTGGTTCGGGCTCCTTTGCAAAAAAGACCATATACCTTCCAGCCAGCCAGCTAGTAAAATGCAAGCATACTTTTGCTTACCGTCACTAACACCGTCACATCCTAGTAGGTTGTAGAGTTTCACAGCAACTCGCGCGGATTGGTAAGTACCACCGCCTTACTTATTCCTGCTACTTTAATTGCTTAATAAATGCTAATTGAGTTTAAGTTCAAAAGGAGTGAGGAACAAAACAATTTCCTTGCTTCACTTTGCTGCAGTAAAAATTAAGTGCAGTAAAAAAAGTATCTTCACGCCCATATCCCCGAAGGTATAGGCAGAGGCACAACCAAACACACAACCAGTGGCAAACGGGGCACATATCTAATCCCGGGCAACTTTAATTTATAAGAAAATTGAAAATACAAATTTTCTATTTTTTTTGTTGCCCGACCCAGGAGTCGAATATGAGAATCTGGAATAAGTGAAGTCCGATGCCGAACCGCTCGACCAAGGTAGCAATTAATAAATAAGTTATGTCTAAAAGATTTTTTTTTTTATTTAAAAAAGCAACAGCGATAAGTTATGGCCGGGATCCCATACACCCCTTTAACATATTTTTCTTTAAAATGTGTGTTTAATAGTTTGTTTTCTCACCTTTTTTGTCGCCAAAACTTAACCGCTTATACCGATTTTAATAATTTTGAAATACATTAAAACTCGAAAAAAAAGAGGTGCTACTTTAGTCTCAACAAATCCTCACAGCAAGCTAATTACGCCAGGGAAGTCGTGTTTGTGTAAACAGTGAGTAATTTTATGTTTTTCTTTGTTCAGTAGGTAATTTATTTAAGCAAAAAAATGAGTTTAACGTGAACTGGTCTGAAGCTTAGTAGTTTTTTTTTTAATAATAATGTAAGGCAAACAAACAGACGGATTTTCTGATGGGAATTTCTGATGGGATTCATGCCGCCTAGAGACACCGAAGGTGGTAATGGTGCGTTGCCAATCTGCGGTTTGGATGTTAGGCCTCGAGCAAAAATAAGTTTATCGGCTACCTGACCCCAACACCCCCCTGACCCCGGAACACGTTAACGGCAAGCTTTGAACGTTATAGCGACAGGAATAGGTAAGCCTGTGGTACCAATCCAGGCGAGTCGCTGCGAAATTCTCCCACCTAGTATGATGTCATAGCGCTAGTGACGGTAACCCTATGCTCGCCTTTTACCGACACGGACCAACACAGGGAAAAATATGTACATGGTATGTTGTATAATATGGATCCCATTAACAATGATTTGCTTTATAATTTAAAGCGAATATTCCATTTAATACACGTGTACGTCAGACTGAGCCTAAAACTACGTAAAAATTCATAGCGCACCTGCAGTTAAGCTTCACCTTACTTTGTAACCTTTTCATGTGGAAAAAAATTACAAAATTTTAAACTGATACATGTTTCGTTTTTATATAGAAATAAAATGTTTTCCTTTTCATTTCCTTCTTCAGATTTACGTAAGTCGTGTTCTGGGACGCCCGCTTATTGAAGTGATATTTTTATCAAAAATCTATAACGGGAACTCAAGCTTAAGATGCCAAGCTGTTTTGGGTTTGGCATGCTAACTTGGGTTCCTTCACTAAAATAGCGTCCATATTGAGAAGAGATTTACAAAGTGGATTTATTGAAATTCAGAGGTGCTGAATATTTCATAATTCACTACTAATACGTAAGTAGAATTTTTTTATTACAAATTTTGTTTGAAAATACTTTCTTTTCATTTAAAAAGTTCCAGCAAAAGTTTTCGTTATGCCAAAAATTAAAGACATGCGCTGTACCAAAAAAAAATAAGACGCCTGTTTAACTTAATACTATCTAAATTTGAAAGCCAACTAGTAATATACTACATGTAGATGACTGGCAATATGTCATTGGTTGACAATAAAATTTTAGACAGTGTTTAGCAAAACATGTGTTCAACGAGTGTTTAATTATATTTGTAGTTTGACGGTAAGTATGTTTAATGTGTAATCTTATGATATGGGTTTTCATAAAATTAACTGCATATTTGCTAATGTTATGTCATCATAAAAGTTTATGTAACATTCGACCATCCATCGAAAAACCTTTGTGTTTTTGCGGCATAATCTATACGATTACCCATCAGCTCGTTTTGCCTCTTCTAATTTAAAAAATAACACTATTTAACTGCCTCTTGTCTAGTTAGGAAATCGAGGAATAACATATACGTATACCTTTACGCAATCTTAGACGAAACTCAGGTTAGACTGTCAAAAGAAAACGAAATTTGAGTGATAACATAGATGGTCTTTGTGGAGATTTTTGATATTTAAACATGTCTAAAAACCATGCTCAATTTGTTGTTAACATTCGATGTTATGGAGAAACTTATTAAAAGTGACTTAAAAAACGTAATATATATATAACGTAATATATAATATGTATATTACGTTATTAGGTCACTTTTACTTACGATTTAATTATCTCAAACACTTTGAATTTGTGGCACTGTAGTGCCACTAACAGTTTTACGTAAAAAAAATATTGGCACTGCAGTGCCCACATACTGTCAAGTGGATATTAACACGTACTGCCAAAACTTTGGACCCCTTTTTAAAAAATTGCGCCGACGGAGGAGCATAAAATTTCGCATACTTATAGTTTATGTATAGGAGAAGTGCAGAACGCTAATATTTTTCAATAATAATGCTTAAAAAGTACATTAAATCAATAAATAAAACATTACCAACATTTTCTTTTATCTTGATAACGATAAATTTCACACACACACAAACAAATATATTTTGTGTGTGTGTGAAATTTATCGTTAACAAGATAAAAGATCACAGATGGCGCACTAAAAAGTTTGGAAACAAAGTAGCTAGTCTTGAAACATGAAGATGGCGCTATATTATCAACAAGATATTAAAATTTATTATGGACGAATTTCGACCAACAGGCGACCACTAGTAAATACAAATTAAGTGTACTTAATACAAGTCCATTCATTTTTATTACAAACAATAAAGTAAATAAAGCCATTCTCACGTCCACCGGGATCTGATCCCACAACAATACTGTACTAAAATTTGATTTTCCCAAACTTTACTTATAAAGGCTGGACCTCGTAGCGATTTATTTTTACGATAATGGACTTCAAGACGATTCGTATAACACCAAGTGTCATTCTGGGTTTCTAGCACGAATATATATCGATTACTTAAAAGTTACATGGACAAAACTCAGATTAGATTGTCGAATGAAAACAGAATTTGAGTGATAAACATAAATGGTCTTTGTGGAGATTTGTATTTAAAAATATCTAAAAACCATGCTCGAATGATTACATTCGACGCTAACGAGAAACTTATTATAAGACTTATAAACCGTAATATACCCCATTACCTATTACTTACGATCGCCTCTGTGGTCTAGCGGTTCAGTTGTTGGACTTGACTGCATGAGGTCCCGGGTTCGAATCCCTGGAGCATTTTGTGATTTGTAATTGCTCTTACTTATTCTGCATTTTTTACTATTTCCAAAGAGAGAAAAAAAATCTCCTGCGACAGTATTTGAACCTGCATCTGCATCTGCAGCGACGATTTCAACAATTTTGTGTAATGTAGTGTGTATTTTTCTCCAAAAACAGTGAAAATAAATCCCAAACGCTGGAAATGTGTACTAAAATTAAAATTTCTCATTCTGCGTTTGTAATAAATATATGTGAGATTCATTTTTAATCTTTCTTTTTTAAAAGTATCCTAAAATCAATCAATTCAAATTGTTACAAAATCTAAAATTAATTTGTAGAAAACACGCAAAAACATATTAAAATGTACCGATTAAACGAAAAATTAGAACAACTTTTTATTATTTAAAAGTCTATTTTAAAACTATCTGGAACCGAAATTTGTGGAGTACTGTAGTGAAGCCTCAGTAGCTCAATTGGTTAGAGCATTAGTCGGCTTGAGATGAAAGTTTACAGATTCAAATCCTGTCTGGGGCAACATTTTTTCTTTCTTTAAAATTTATAGATATTGTAGTGAGTGTTGACTAAATGATAGATAATAATATAAACCTATTCCTTTTACTGAGGGTAGTGTAAGTACATTTGCAAACGAGCCCAAATATCCCCGACGTAACATAGCTACGCACCAGTAAAGTCTGTGGTCTATAGATGGTTATCTCTTACTATTATGAATGCCGCCTGCTTGCTATCATATGACATAACAAATTGACAAAATAATAGCGAACAAATGGACAAAAACGTTATTTTCACTCTCTTATCCTTGAACAGGTAGGCAGAGCTGCAACTAGGGCACTACGAACACAAAGAACAAGAGACTAAATCCCACGAACACACTACGAAGACACGATAAAATGTGATAGTAGCAAGCTTATCTCCAACCAGTCACATATCCGATCCTAGGCAATGCTATTTTTTTTAAATCGAACTAGAGTCATGTCCAGCACTGGACTGCTAGACCACAGAGGTGATTATTTTTGAAAAATATTATAGTTTTCACAACACCAACATTACCTTTTTTTGAAAGGGTGAATTAAGGTAAAATTACAGTATTTGAAACTTTGAATAAATTAAAGATTATTCACAAGACTTGAAAGACGTAACAATAAAGCTTTTAAAGTAGATTCGATCTCGGAACAGCTGACGAAACCTTTCTTGTATGTTTAAGGAACAGCTGCAGTAACATTTCAGACGGGAATATGTTTTGAAGGATTTCCACCTGCTTAAGCAATTGGTCACATGCGGGAGATTACGTATGCATAAAATATAAAATACTACGCTCAAAAAAGAAGAAAAAATGAAAAATACATACATACATACATATCTTTGAGTAGTGTCAAGAGTCTCCGAAACCGGCGTGTTTATATGAAAAGGGTAATTAATGTGAAGGAAGCTAGAAAGCTTTGTCAGGATTGTGCGGTCTGGCATTCTCTGCCTACCCCGTAAGGGGCTTGGCGTGAAGATATGTATGTATGTATGTATGTATAGAAACACGCTGGTTTCGGAGACTCTTGATACAACCTTCTTTTAAATCATGAGCGATTTGATAGTGGAATGTCTACCTTGGTCTCCCCGGGTACCTACATCCATCCACATTCGCAATGAATTCCAAAATAGTAATGCAGATATTATAATGTGCCTAAGACAATAAAGTTTGAATTTGGAACCAAAAACAAACAATCCATTCCCGACAAAAAAATCTGAACGTATAACCTTTTTCAAGTAAAACTTGCACTTTTTCACAATACACTTTATTTAAGACTTTGTGTTAGGAGTTTTGGCGCCATCAAGAGAAAAGATGGTCGAAGTTTTTTCATAATTATTAAATTTCGTGTTTATATTGGGTGAAATTAGTTAATTTTCGTGGCATTTTGTACAATTTTGTTCAGTGAAAGTACTCAAATGAAATAATCATGAAGAAATTAGCGTATCTGTATTTCCTCGTTGCCGCCAAATCTCGCTGTATGAGCTTGATTAATGAGGCCACCGCTCTACCCAAGAGCCTGACGTGACTTATTGACGACTTATGACTAATTATATTTGAATCTTGATTCCGGTAAAATTGATGCAAATTTCTACTTGACTTAAATAGAAAAAAGCTTACGCAAACGCCAGAACCTAAAGAAAGAAAGACTTTGTGTTACAACGGTTACGCTTTTTACAGCATCATTAGAGCTTAACAACTAAATGTAAATTAAATATAGTATACTGGATATGGTTTTTATTAAAAATGTAGTGAAATATTAAACATTAAATTTATTATGGTATATATTTAAGTATTTCTATGTATTTGTTTCGTTGACTAACACCCATAATACAAGCATATAATTTGCTTACTTTGGGGTTAGATTCAATTTGTGTAACTTGTCCAGGAATATTTATTTATTTATATCTTTTTCTACGATTTACGTAGCAAATAGTAGCCACCAAGGATACAGCCTAGTCGTTTGAGTTATTTTTTATGATAGTGGAAGGCAAACAAGCGGAGCGGAAATTCACGCTGTCTAAAAAAACCAAAGGTGGTAAGGGTGCGTTGCCAACCTGAGGCCAAGACGTTAGGCCTCAAGCAAAAGTTAACCGGCTACGGGTAAGGTAATGGGGGATATCCGGTAATGACTCAAAAACATTAAAAGTTGCTAGTAGCTTTGATTGTAAGGCTTAATAAGCCTTCCTGTTTTTCTTAATTAATTAAAAACACTATCCATTTTCCAGTTAATACAAAATTGGTTCGCGGAAATGTTGATAACGGCTTAATGTATATAAAGTAACAGCTTATGATATTTATGTCGGAAATTATTTTAAACTAGCTGTTCCGGCGAACTTTGTTCCACTCGTTCTTTTTTTATGAGAAAACTCAAAATGTTGTTTTTCCTGATTTCCTCGAAGTTTTTCCTTTTTGTATCCTTTAAACCTTCCCTGGACTTTAACAAATAATTAAAAAATAAAATTACCCAACTCAGTCCAGCCCTTCTCGAGTTTTAGCGAGACTAACGAACAGCAATTGATTTTTATTTGTAAGATAAGACGTACAGTAAGTAGCTTACCGTTCGTGGTATTAATGATTATGATCCTAATGTATTTGGTATAAAGGTTTACAAATATAAAGTCAAGTTGGAAAGATGGGATTAATTTTTACAAATTTAAAAAATGAGGAGGTTAAAATTCGTCTGTATATGTTTTGTATGTCTCAAACGCAATTACTGAGTGTAATATGAATAGTTTTTATGGATATTTTTTCAATGTGTAGATCGTAGTTCCGAAGTGGCCCTATATAAGTTTATAGTTATATTTAACTGTGCATATTTTTTATGCTCTTTTATAACATGATTTTAAAATTTAACTACGTTTTATTGTAGTTTTACTGCGCTATTTTTTAACTGCGCTTAATTTTTTTGTGATTTCATTGTGATTCAATTTTTTATACTTTAATTGTGCTAAACTTGTGTACAATATTACTTTTTAAAATATTTAAATTAAAAGTCTCTATCGTCTGCACACCTAATAAAGCAAAACCAATTCAAAATCTTACGAATTCACGAATTTATTACAACTAGTCGTCGCCCATTGGTCGATATTCGACATCGTTATCATCGATATAGGTATTTGTATGTGTGTGTCAAATGCACGGTAGTGTGGGTAATGTTTTATTTATTGATTTAATGTACTTTATAAGCATTACTATTGAAAAATATTAGTATTCTGCACTTATCCTACACATAAACTATAAGTGTGCCAAATGTCATACTCCTCCGTTTACGCAATTTTCGTAAAAAGGGGTCCAAAGTTTTGGCTGTTTTGGTTTCAAAGTCTCTATCGTCTGCACACCTAACAAAGCAAAGCCAATTCAAGATCTTACGAATTTATTATAATTTTTAAGATGGTGAGAGGCTACCATCCTCAATGCGTTTATGGGAATGGAACATGTGTCGTGTTTTACACTAATGTCCGGTTAATTTAATCATCGAAAACTATTCCAAAAGCTTAACTATACGTAGTTCGACCAAAAGAAACGAAGTGTTACTTATATTTAAAAAAAAATTTAAATGTTTTTTAATGTTCAGAGGAAACTACTAAAAACGAGCATCCGTAGTTAAATAGTTTAATATTGGTGCACACACTACCATTTGTAATCAAAACGGCTCGTTACTTGCATACCGGATTTAGATCTGTGGTTTTTGTAGTTGTGGAAGATAACTGTAACACATAGTAGTACTATTTATGCGCTTCGGCTATATTCGTCAAGCTTCGGAAATCCGAATGTATTTTAAAGATATCTATAAAGAGTTGTTATTACATAATTAATCATTTCGCATAAATTTAGATTAAGTCAGCCAATGTAAAAATAAAAGTATAAAGTGTAAAAAGAGTAAAATGTGTTGAGTCGAGGCGCATAATTTAAATAGGAGTACTATACATGTGTTCACCACCTACATCATACACCAATACATTAATGTAGTATAAAGTAGCCATTGTGGTCTAGCGGTCCAGGTGTTACTTAATTGCATGAGGTCCTGTGTTTGATTCCTGGGTCGGAAAACAAAAAGGAAATTTGTATTTTCAATTTTGTAATACAAAAAAAGTGGCTCGGGATTGGATATGTGCTCGGTTGCATCGCCAACCGAAGCACAAGTAAGCCCATCGGCTTGCCAACTATCATATTAAGGCATGTCTTCCGCTAGTGGATGTCCTGCTTGTATCCCTGCCTACCTTCTCAGGGATACGTGGTAGAACATACTTACTTTTATTAACTACTTAATACCTAACATTATTGTAACTCTCAAGGCAGTGTCGTGGGTGCCCTAGTTGTGCCTCTGTCTACCTCTTCGGGTATATAGGCGTGAAGAAACTTCTACTTTTTTTAGTACAAAGTCAACGGTATACACACTGCACCGTCATGGCATGGCACCATTTCTGTTCTCAGTTCTAAGCACTAAACATAATTGTAACTACCCTCAAATTAAATTAGTAAATCGCCTGTGCGGTCTTATGTCCAGTGTGAGACTTGACTTTATGAGGTCTCGGGTGCGATCCCAGGTCTAGCTAATGACACGAGGTTTGAGGATACGTGCTAGAAGATACTTACTTTTACTTCCTACTTTAACACCTAACATTATTGTAACACTTAAAGCCCCATGATGAACAAATTTTGACTTTGGTTATGACATTACACAAAAAATTGTCCTTGTCGGGAAAAGAATCTAGGAAAAGAAGCCTCTGATTGCAATAACTAATTGCACTTTTAGAATAATCAAGTAAATTAAAATACTACTAAGCTCAACACCAAATTGCGATGGGATCGACATGTTCGACATCGAAAAAAATATCTTAACGCCTATATCCCCAAAGGGGTAGGCAGAAGCATAACCAGGCCACCCACGTCTAGCCGAAGACACTAAGTCCAACAATGTGATAGGTGGCAAGTCTATCGCCAACCGGGCACACATCCAATCCCGAGCAAAATTTCTTTGAGTAGAAAATTATAAAAAATATATTTCCTTTTGTTTCCCGACCCGGGAATCGAACCCAGGACCTCATGAAGTGAAGACCAAGACCTGGACCGCTAGACCACAGAGGCGAAACTTGTATATCATATTCCCTTCCATTACTTTTATGGAAGTCTGATCATTCATCGTTGAATAAATCAATATGAAGGAAGACTATAAGAAGATATAAAGTTATCAATAAAACCAGCGAAGGACGTATTGGTGGTCACGTATCCAGTTTATGTGTACTATGACTGACGGCACATATTTTACGTGTAGGAAAAAGTTATAAAAAAGTTTATTTCGTAAATTGTTGAATCACTACTGCTTTTGAGATATATTTATAGTATTTTTATTAAAAATACAGTTATTACAATTAAATTATTTATACCCTGTAAAAATTACACAAATTCATCTAGCCCCAAAGTCATCAAATTAAATAGATATAATATGTATACGTCAATCTTGCTGTGCATGTGTGCCGTTTCCACCGAGTTGGTCATTCTTTCATTATTTTATAAAAGAGTTGCCATTTAATAAATTTTAAAAATGTGTCAAAGTGAAATTGTATAATAAAAGGTTACCATACCGTTACTGAATATCTGTCGGATAAGAGTTCTAGGGATTAATTAAACATACATGAAAATCATGTTACCTGGTATCAGATTCAAAATTCACGATCTAAATAGGGTTGCTTATAATAGGTATTAAAGTGGTGAAATGTATTTTTGATTGACATTTATTTCGGTATTTATTAATATTAAAATTGTGTCAAATTGAAATTGCATAAAAAAGGTTACTATACCGTATATTCAGCATATCTTTCGGATAAGAAAGCTTGGGATTAATTGCTCCTCATACCAATCTCTTACTAGTAATAATGTAAATGGTATAATTTTATCGCATAATTTAGATAGTAGTACTATACATGTGTATATTTCGGTATGACATTTATTTCGGTATTTATTAATATTAAAATTGTGTCAAATTGAAATTGTATAGAAAGGTTACTATACCGTATATTCAGCATATCTTTCGGATAAGAAAGCTTGGGATTAATTGCTCCTCATACCAATCTCTTACTAGTAAAAATGTAATACTAATAATTTGTACAGAATAAGGAAAAAAGACAGCCCGCTGAGTTTCTTGCCGGATCTTCTCAGTGTGTGGCCGCGTTCCGATCCGGTGGTACGAGGGTCAAACTGAAAGTTCTTAGAAAATGAAAAACTAAGCATTCTAGCAAGTTATTAGTTTTATTATAACTTTTCAAAATAGCGTCCATTTACATCAATACATC
>NJDD01001505.1:330503-387458 GCA_002245505.1 Calephelis nemesis | reverse complement strand
TTTCTTGTTGACTTATATGACATCGAAAGTCATAAAAAATCATTGCACGAAAATTTTCTCGGCTTAAATTCATTCTGACGTGCACAGACAATTTTCAATTTGCCGCCGCCGAATGATAAATGAATGAAATGTATACTCAATATTATTGGTAAAGAGTTCTATTTTCAAAATTTAAACTTATTTTTTTAATATAATGCTTTTAAGTTGCCAGTTCTAAAAACTTTCAGTTTGGCCCTCGTAGTTTTAGTATTATATAGACTCGTCACAAGCGCCTCTTGTAAGGTGAATGTGAATAAAAATATATTCTATTATAATAATTTATGTATAAATTAATTACTTACTCACACTCGGCCCTAAAAATACAGTTATAAAATATGAGGTTGATGAGGTTAATTTGAGTTATATGTGTGTATTTGGAGGAATCCAGAAATGTTTGCAAGGATCTTGAGATTTGACCCTCGATACTCTACTCTACTCCGTAAAAGACTTGGCGTGAATATATGTATGTTACATGTTCGACTCCAATTTTTATTTCTTTATAAGTATTTATAAATTTCTTCGAGAAAAGAGCGTACTTTCGATGTGGTTCATTACTATCAATCTATCAATCTTGGATCTGAAGATGGAATAACAGAAAAATAGAGAGAACACAATTTTTTTGTGTTCTTAAACGATAACAATCTAAAATCCAATTCGGATTTTTACAGTATAAATTATTATTGCCATTCGGATACGGGACGGGAAAAAAACTGTAATGAGCGTAGGTGTCCAATATAGATTCCTTTTTCGTGAAGTATTTTCGCCTTAAATATTATTTATTCCGCGGCAAGTTTTGAATATTGTCACTTACTATTCAAAGCAATTTGCTCTATAGATATTGCAAGTATAATCGAGCACAAGTTATTTATGTTGAATAAGTTTTGTTAATTCCGCGTAAACACAAGTAAATTTCTTACTTCGCTTGTCTAATAATATGAAAAAACATAAAGTTCGCAAATCTAAAAATCTTAGCAAATTTCATTACAATGTAGACTTACAGAAATACTTACAGAAAGTTCTTTCAAATATGTAGAATTAGGAAAAACTATTTTTTCTTCAGTTTCAGTTCCTTGATACGGACTAACGTTGGTACAGCCCAGGGCCACAGTACAAATATAAAACAGTATGAAAACTAAGACAAGTTGACAAAATTTTTACCTGCACTAAATTAAAGAAATAGAGTTGTCACTTTTTTTATTATATAGAATTTCAATAGCTTTGTAGTTAAGCAAAAAGTATGTCTATGGAATTTGGAAACAAACAATAACGTGTCTACACTTCTTGACGAAAAATCGCTTAGGAACCTCGTCTTCTTTACTTTCTTTAGGTTTTGGCATATCCGTTAGTATTTTGCCATTAGTCAAGGAAATGTTGCATCAAATTTACCAAAATCGGTATTCAATTATAATTTGCATCAATCAATAAGTCATCATGTCAGGGTGAGTAAAGCGATGGCCTCATTACTCGAACTCATAAAATTAGATTTGGCAGCAATGAGGAAATACACGTTACGCTATTTTCTTCATGATTATTTCATTGTGCACTTTCACTGAACTTAATTGTACAAAATGCAATCAAAATTGACTAATTACCTTCAATATGAACACGAAATTCAATAATCATGTAAAAACTTCGACCAGAACTTTGATCTGTTCTCTCAATGGCGTCAAAAACCTTTAGGAGCCTCGTCATGTGTCGTTTTCGAACGGTTATAGTTTCCATATTGTTTAGCGCCTCGACACAGATAACAGAATATACCATAGTATACCACAGATTGTAGAGTACTCTTATATTCAAAGGTATTTTTGTAATACAGAAAAGAATTCACTTGAGCAAGCTTATTTAAAGTGAAAAAACAAGCGATAATATTTCAAACGCGCTCAACATCGGAATTTTTATCTTCTCAATATCGAATGTCAGTCTAGAATCTAGATCACATCACAACGCGACACCTAATATATTGGATATTAACTGATAAAATATTGTGAAAATGTGTTTTTTAAGTGAAAACTTCTTTAGCGGCGTTGCACACTTTTTTGGTATAGGTACAAATCGATAATTCATAAGACGAATAGAGAGTAAACAGTTAGCGCGGCGTAGGAGAGGAAGCATTCCCCTTCCTTTCTGCGGCGCGACAAAAATATATGCCTGCGCCAGCTGTTTCGTTTAGACTGCGCAGGGCGTTTGCACGAATGTTCGTGTTGTCATGTTTGTGTACGATAGCGCAATAAATGAATATTGTATGCTACCACCTGAATGATAGTACTTTCATACTGATAATGAAAGCAATTCGTGCAAAAACTATTCCCTAACTATTCCAAAATATTAAAAATGCACAACGTTGATATTCAAGTTTTCACTTCTGCCGGCACTCCGGATGGATTGATCCTATTCTCTACAACGCCAACAATAAGGAACCTCGAACCTCGACTTGGTACTGCGTTCTGGTTACTGGGTGGGTTTGATGAAAGGGAAGTGGCTCTTCGTCGTTGTCTTGACCGGCGGCGACGGTGTAGTGTAGTGCCTTGAATGTTTGTTTGGGTTGGGTTTGCGTTTGAATATTTTGTCTAAATTATTGGATACGGAGGATCCGTTCAATGTGACGGGGTCTTCTATATTTGATGGACATGTTCGCGGTCGGTGTCTAGTCACACGCGGGTGCTAACATAAGGTTCGGGTGGGCAGCCGTTGTTTCAAAGTAACCTTCCTATAGCTCTTTGAAATGTGCTATTATGGGTAAATTTAGGTCGCGATGTAAGTCCTCGTTGCGTTCAGCTACCATGGGCTACCAGTATGTATGAACCTGTTCTATACCTACTACTTGTAACTTTTTAAGGTAGGTCTGTAAACCTTCCAGTACCATCTTACTATTTCTATTCTGTTCTAATCCTGAACTGTTTAGTTATTAAAAATAAATGTTTAGTATGTTTAGTGAAATATCCAAAATTTAAAGCCAATAAATTTTTTCCTATAAAAAACATAATTCCCCCGAAGTAATTGGTATTTTTTGTTTGTAAAATCCTTTCGCTTTCCAATCCGGTAGTAAATCTTAAAATTATATATATGAGTCCTAAGGTAGGTAAAGCTTGAGAGGTCTATGTGTAATATAATTCAAAAGAACATACTATACGGGACCGAATTCTTTTACTTGAAATGCAAACGCAAGTCACTTTTAAAGATACTCCCAAGTACGGACACAGTAAAGAAAGGAGACTAGGAAGAGAGATATCCGCCAAGATTTATGCCATACTGATGAATATGATTACTAACACTCTACTCCTGTTTTAATATATTTGTCATGTACATATCTTGATTCTAAGTCTTTTATAAAAAAGGCAGAGAGTATCGAGTACCGAATATCACGATTTTTTATAATTTTGGAAGGCAAACAAGCAGACGGATTTCCTGATGGTAAGAAATTCACGCCGCGTAGAGACACCAAAGGTGGTAATAGTGCGTTGCCATCCTTAGGCCTGGATGTTAGGCCTCGAGCAAAAGTATGTTTACCCTCTGAACCGGAACACGTCAACGGCAGACACTGATGTTATGACGGCAAGAATAGGCAAGGCGATGGTACCAGTCTGAGCAAGTCGTTGCGAAACTCTACCACCTAGTCAGATATCACGGTGTTTGTGACGGAAAGCCTGTGGTTGCCTTTTACGAGCTGCCTGGCACGGGAGCAACGCATCTGTAACATCTATAGTTTCTATAAGCCACAGTTGTCTCTTACCAACAGGCGACCTGTGCGCTTGTTCTCTAATCTATCACAGAGTAAAAGGTTCAAAGTTTTAAAAATATTTTGAAAAAAAATTATGTAGCACAAGATTTATAATTTCGTAAGATTAGCTAAACTTTACATTGTCATTCAAACTAGTGATCAATCTTATTACATTATTTGCAGTTTTATATTTCTCTAGCTTCCATTTGCTCGCTGGCGTACCTACTAAAGTATATTTTTTATGGAGTCTCCGTGCTATTTTGTCGTTTAAACTATATTCCTGTAAAGTTTCGTCTAAATCCGTTCAGTAGTTTAGAAAGAGTATCAAACATCCATCTATTCTTACACACTATCGCATTTATTAAGACGGATATTCGTAAAATACTGACATATTAATTAAAAAACATTTAAACAATCTGCAACAGTAAACATTGTACCAAACACCGGAATATTTGTTTTATCGGAACATTGTGAATTAACGAATATTTGAGTTGTGTGGAAGTTATTAGCTTCCCTGTTTACACAAATTACAAGATACGTAAACAAGTTTTTTTTAATCAATGCAGGGTTTTTTATTTACTTGTAGCTTTTTAATTTTTTTATTAACTTTGCTTTTTGTATTTGATTAAAGTACAATATCTTTACGCCCATATCCCCGAAGAGGTAGGCAGAGACACAACCGGGGCACCTACGACTAGCCGAAGACACTAATTTCTACAGCGTGATAGGTAGTAAGCCAATCGCCAACCAGACACATATCCAATCTCGAGCAACGTTTTAGTATTAGAAAATTGGAAAAACCATTTTTTTTGTTACTCGAGCCGGGAATCAAATCCTGTACCTCATATAGTCAAGTCTAACAACTGGACCACTAGGCCAGGCAGAAAAAATACCGAGTTCTTTTAATACCTACTTAATATTAAAAAACGGTTACAAAACATTGTCCAAAAACAGTAAAACTGTCCTTTACAACGGTAGATATTATATCAAACAACAAAATATTTGCCTTGCCGGAGTATAGCGAATTGGCTTGTTTGTATTGTACTCCTATTATTAGCCTCTATATTTACACGAATAACAAGTTGGGTAAACAGGTTTTACGTAAAATATTTTGTGTTTACTTGTCTTCTCGATTATCGTTTAAATAAACTGCTTTTATTGACGATTTTGTTACAACTAGTCGTCGCCCCTTGGTCGAAATTCGACCATAATAAATTTTAATTTCTTGGTGATAAGAACGCCATCTTCATTTCACAAAACCAACTACTTTGTTTCCAAACTTTTTAGTGCGCCATCTGTGATCTTTTATCGTTATCATCAATATATTTGTTTGTGTGTGTCAAAGGTAGTGTTGGTAATGTTTTATTTATTGATATGATGTACTTTATAAGCATTATTGTTGAAAAATATTAGCGTTTTGCACTTCTCCTACACATAAACTGTAAGTGTGCCAGATTTAATGCTCCTGCGTCAGTGCAATTTTCTTAAAAAGGGGTCCTAAGTTTTGGCACTAAAATGATGGATTTCTTATCAACAAGATATTAAAATTTATTATGGTCTAATTTCGACCACTAGTAAATTCTGGGATATAGCAACGAGCAACATATAGTTTATTTTATAAATACCACAAACTATATATTTATTTCTAATTTTAAATAAATTTGTAGTGCTTTTATCGTTATGATAGCATCAATATCTGTACAATACCTGTAATTCTAGTACTTGTTTCGTCATCTTGCCATCTTATAGATAGTTCATGAAACCCTTTAATAAATAACAATTCGGACGGGTATTAATAAATCTTTGATGACGGTTGAAGCTGTCCCATCTGAGTTGAATTTTTTCCTTTGCAAGAAGTTATCCAAATTTCGGAAAAAAGGTAATCTGGGGGAGCAAAGTTCGGAGAATATGGTCAAACAACCAATCAAATCATATGTAAAATAAGCCTTTATTTTGCTACACCTGTTACAATGGATTTCCGCAAAGTAACGCCTGATTCAATAAAAAAAAACAACCAAATCATGTTTATTTGCTTGTTTTAGACATTCCAATTGAAGCTCTTCTAATTTGGTAGCAGTCTGTTGTGCAGCGTACCTACTTACTTTGTCTTGAAGCAACAGTGGCGTAGAGCAATTGACCCTCCTCGGTGTTTTACCATCACGGTTTGCAATTACTGACAAAAGACATCTGTCGTATTCGGCTGATCAGTTTGAAAAACTGTAATACACGATACCATCATTAGTTTTCCAAACACTAACTTTTGCTTCAATTGTCGCTGGGGACAGGATTCAGCTAGTTTGCCATTGCGATAAGCGCTTCCGATTATGTAAAGAATCCACTTTTCATCACAGGCAATGTTTCGATTTAAAAACTCTTTATTATTGTGCCGGTCAAGTAATGAGTCGAAGCAGTCGAAGTGCATGTGCTATCAGCTAAAAACAAAATTAAAAATTATGTCTATTAAATTATTCAATTCTGAAGAAGAATTGTCTACCAAGCACGGATGATAACAAGAATATAAACTAGTTTGCTTCATACAACTCTTGGGAAGTTCAAGAGGATTAAAACAATTTTATTACTAGCAACGCGGCCTGCAGCTAACTAGGACGTGTCTTACAATGGATCAGCTTCTACAATAAACTTCAATTCTTTAATGTCAACTTGGGTCTCAAGTGACGGGACTTGTTCTGCACGTCGAAATTTCCAGAACAAAAACGTTGGAACCAAAAACGCACTGTGGGAGTTTTGGCGCCATCGACAGGAAAGAAGTTTTTTCGTAATTATTGAACTTCGTGTTGATATTGAGTGAATTAGTAAATTTTGGTGGCATTTTGTACAATTTTGTTCTTTGAAAGTGCATAATTGAAATTATCATTAAGAAATTCACTGTGTTTTCTTTTGCGACACTACCGTCAAACTCATCATTAACCCATTGGATCTATATCCGTAGCATTCATGCTACGGTGAAACTCATACTCGTATTCACAAACTAGTTAGATATGCTATGTATACGTAATGACGGTTTATCAACCGGATTATGTAACGGAGTATATAAATTCTACGTAATAAGAGGCGGATCTTCCATAGATATATATAGCAAACCCGAATTTTGTATGAAGTTTGGCTTAAGTGACACAAGACACTTGACTGAAAAATAAAATGTCTAAATTTGAAAGTAAGTCTAAATGCATTCAGATTTAAGGCAACTAGTGTCATATGATTTAGGTGAATAAAATACATAGCAATATTAATATGTACTTTTATCTATACATATAATAAATCTGTAGAAAGGTCAATTCTGTACATTGAAGGTTGAAAAAATAAATACGGGGTGTTACTGGATCGATACCAAACCCAAATATGTGACTTAAAAAAATTTACCTGTCTGTCTGTATGTTCCGGCATCACGTGAAATTTAACAGTTCGATTTCGACGAAACTTGGTATGATTATATCTTATTATCCTGGCCATAAAATGGGATACTTTTTAACCTGGAAAAATACGTAGAAAAAAAAACTCAATTTTTCTGTTTTATCACGCGAAGACTACGGAAGCTCGTTTTTTAAATAAATGCTGCGTCAAACTGTATAATCAATTTGAATATATCAATCTGAATTTGGAATTCCAAAAAGGAGAAATTTGTGGCCACTTAGCCAGTACGAAAAATGCCTTTTTATATGTTTCTCACATAATATTATTAAAGTAAAAGCATGTGGCATCTCAATTAGATTATTTGTAACTATAGGTATATCATGAACAAAACCGCGGTCATTCACAATCACATTTAAAATTCCCTCGGCAATGGAACTTGCGCGTTTCTTACAAAATGCTCAAATTGAAATATGTTTGTTTTAATTAAAGAAAACGAAACGAAGTTTGTTTTAGCCAACATTTTTTATCTGCACACTTATTACGACATTTATATTTTTTACGTGACCCAAATAAATTCGTCACGTTTTATTCAAGTAATTAACAAGTCCTTGAAGTAAATTCATACATCCATGGTCTAGTGATCTAAATTCTAATATTATTGTTAACTGTATGAAGCCCCAGGTTCATTTAAAAATGTGTTTTTTAAATCTATACTCTAGACCAGGGGTGGGCAAACTACGGCCCGCGGGCCGGATCCGGCCCTTGAGAGGTATTAATCCGGCCCGCCGAGGGTTGTTTTAGAAAAAATGTGAACTTCCTTGAAAAATTAATAGTCGAAATATCAAAAGAATGTTGAAATTTGAACAATTAAGGTATTGAATCAATACTTTAAACATATATGTTGCGTATTTCATATGTTAAGACTTCATAAATAGATTTTATTTTAATAAAGGATTGTAAAATAAAATGAAAAATGACTTATGTTATCTTTGTACATCTTTTTGTAATCGTAATATTTACTGCTATTTTTAGGTGTTTTAAAAAACCGGCCCGCCACTAGATTTTTTAACTTACCGGCCCGCGGTCAAAAGAATTTGCCCACCCCTGCTCTATACTAATATTACAAAGAGGAGAGGTTTGATTTTTTGTTTATTTATAATGAATGGGCTCCGGAACTGCTGGACCGATTTCAAAAAATTTTTCACCTTTAGAATGCTGCAGTCCCTGATTGACAAGGGCTTTGTTTTATCAAAATCGGTGCAGTAGTAGCCAAATGACGCAGGCGAAGCTGCGTGAAACTGCTAGTTCTCTAATAAAAACTAGGTTATAAGTGCTCTATTAGCTATCGATTTTCCAACTAAAATAGCTTTAGTAATTGATAAAATATTTAAGTTTTCCATAATTTATAACATATCTTCACGCTAAGTCCCTTGCTTGGAAGGTGATCTGATGAAACCGATGGAAAGGTTTGTGAGTCCACGAGACTAATAAATGAAACAAAAACCCCCCGACCAACAAGGTGGCCAAATGAAAAAAAAATATGTCCACGCCTATCTCCGCGAAGAGGTAGGCAGAAGCACAACCAGGGCAACCACGACTAGCCGAAGGTGACAGGTGGCAAGCCTATCGCCAACCGGGCACATATCCAATCCCGAGCAATAATTATTTGAAAACCCAAATTTTCTTTTTGTTGCTCAACCCTCGATTCGAGCCCAGGACCTCATGCAGTCAAGTCCAGCACCTGAGCCGCTAGACCACAAAGGCGACAAAATGAAATTATTTAAAAAAGAAACCCAAAAACTGTAATTGAACTACAAAATCAGTATCAGGTTTCTTCAGAGACACGCATCACGGAAAACATGAAAAATCCAAAAGGCAATCATAAGTTCTGTAATTCAGGCAAATGTAGTTAAAATAAGGGGGAAGTTGTTGGCGTATAATAAATGAATATTTTTGTATGTCTATGTAACCAGTAAATAAATGAATATTTTATGGGTCTATGTAACTTGAAAATAAATGAATGTTTTTATGGGTCTATGTAACCTGGAAATAAATGAATGTTTTTATGGGTCTATGTAACCTGAAAATAAATGAATGTTCTTATGAGTCTATGTAACCTAAAAATAAATGAGTTTTTTTTGGTAAATTTGGTATTGGTGCGCGAGTATTAGAGTTTGTTGTCAACTGTTATTTGTCCATATTGCAAATAATAAAAACTATTTAAAAATTCATATTTCTTCGTAATATTACAAACGTAGAGCAAGAGTGGGGCTATTTTTAATGTAGTGTACCTTGGGTTCACGCTTTTCTCAAAAGTAGCAATCCACCATTAGGAAACGTTTATTAAGCACTTACAAAACAGCATCCACAGTGGATATAACCCATGGTTGATTGTTACCATAAGGAGAGATGTGTGATTGTTTCCTTTTTTGTCACATTAAATAAATAAATAATTACTAGCGAATAAATTTTATTATTGTCTAGTATTTTGTGTTTATCTTAAAGCATCATTATTTTATCTTAAAGAAATCGGTCGAAATGAGAGTGCAATGGCAAGTTTGGTGGACAGCAGGATAAGATAAGTCGGAGGTAGATATTTGGACGTATCTAGCGGAAACTCGAGCAGCAAGTCTGACTACAATGTGTTTTTCTAATTTTCTAACAGAATCAACTTTGCCCGGGACTGAAGAAAGGCACAGTTGACAATAAATATGACTTAGTACATTTGGTTAATCGTAAGTACCCAATGCCTACCTCCTGGAGATACGGACGTGAATACTTTTTGGGACGACAGTCGTATACACAAGCGAGTAGTGAACCTTTATTTATTTATTATTTCCCTTATCTTTATTATTACCTTTTACTTTATTATTGCCTTTTACTTTATTACTACCTTTATCTTTGTTATTACCTTTCTCTTTCTCCCTCTATTTTTCGAAATTTATTCTGCTAGCAATGATATCGTCACAACCCTACAGCAAACTAATTACAAATTAGGCCACAACAAAGTATAGAGGCCAAAAGTACTATACATAATTGTTATAAAATGGCCAACTCCGTTTTTATTACAGTTTTCAACTCGCCGTTTAGGTGAACTGTGACAAAGTATCAAATTAAACTGTTTTGCATAAAATGCCTCGCTGTATATAAATAAGCTGGTAATTTCCAACTCGCGTAGACCACAAAAAGTCTCTCTTTTTAATTGAGGTCAGAGTAATGGAAAGAGTAAAGTAACTACCCTTGTGTAATGACAAGTGTTTTTTTTCATTTTTTTTGTATTAAGACAACAGTCATCAACATAAACAGTAACATGTATGATGTCACTAGTACCTCGGTATTGATTAGCCGGGTCTGGGGTTATGTATTCAAATTCGGATAACTTACCTTTATGCGCGGAACATGATGTTGTTATCACTGATGTTACAGCAATAGGAATAGGCAAGGTGGTGATACCAGTCTGGAAGAGTTGCTTGAACGGACTCTGGCACCAAATAATGACAGCTTGTACTGCTGAACTAATTGAGTAAACCCCAAAAGGTGATGGGGATGTTATTTGCGGAAGCTAACAAAATAAAAAAATATTTAAATGTAGGTAATTTAAAAGAAGTAAAACCGACAGAAACTGTCTCCAATTTTATTACCAAGCCCCTTTTTTTCAAATCACAATATTTTTTTACACTAACCTTACAAGAGGCTCTTGTGACGCTTCTATATAGTACTAAATCTACCACCGGATTGGAACGCGGCCTATAAGAGCTTAGGTCATACCTAATTCCAAAATAAAATATATGTAAGAGCACCTCGAAATCATGACCTACCATCACGAAAAAGAACCATCAAAATATATTTATCATTGGCTGAATAATCGCGTAACAAACTTACAAAAAACACATACAGTCGAATTGACAACTTTTTTATGCCCCTTTCTGGGACCGGCTACGGCGACTGTTTAGGCCAATCTGCCATGACTTCGGTATTAATAAATCTTTATTTCAGTCATTAGTCACTATTTACAAAGTCATGTCAAGGTCTTGTGTAAAGCGGTGGCTTCGTTACTCAATCCGTCTATGAGATTTGGCAGCAGCGAGGAAATTCACGATACACCAATTTCTTCATGATTATTTCTTTTGTGCACTTTCAATGAACAAAATTATTTAAAAAAATATTTCTACCTAAATTAACTAATTTTACTCAATATTCACACCAAATTCAATAATTACGAAAATCTACGACCATCTTCATTCACGATGGCGCCAAAACTCCAACTTCTTTATTTTTAGAATGGCAAAAAAATGGGTAAGTTGTAATATGAGTTGTACGACATTTTAATTCTCTATCAGAAGAAAATATTTATATGTCGTAAGCCTACGGCGATTAATCATACTGAAGAAGCAATACATAATTTTCTGAGCAGAATACTAATAAGATCCTTATTTCCCATTGGAAATATTTTTAGATCATTTTCTACTTAAGCGTCTTCTTATATGGACTTATTTTGTTTATAACTGAGAAGAAAATTGTCTAACTCAATTTATTTATATTAAAATTCACATTGAATAACTCATCTTTTGTAGTGCAAACGAAATCAATAATGACGAATAAAACGACTTTATTTTCCCAAAATAAAGGAGATAATAAATAAGGGAAAGTAAAGTATCTTCACGCCCATATCCCCGAAGAGGTAGGCCACAACCAGCGCACCCACGTCTAGCCGAAGACACTAAGTCCCACAATGTGACAGGTGGCAAGCCTATCGCCAACCGGGCACATATCCGATTCCGAGCAACATCATTTTTATTATCAAACTATCTGTACCGACGAACTTCGTTTCTCCCGTTCTGTTGTGTGGGAAAAATTCAAATGTCGTTTTTCCTAGTTTCCTAGCTGTTGTAAGGGATAAAATGTACCATATCCTTCTCCCGATTCTAAGCTACCTCTCCATTAATGTTCTGCCTAATCGATTTAACTGCTTTCGTAATATTTTTTTTGTTTTTATTGTTTTTACGGTGTATTGTGCTATTCGGGGCGAAGATAAATCCAACGAATCAAAAACCATGAAAGTTGGTCCAGCAGATCTCGAGTTATATGTGTTGTAACAAACCCGACTTTCTTTTACGTATATATATATATTTCCAATATATATACGTAAAAGAAAGTCGGGTTTGTAAAATTTCCAATATATATATATATTGGTTTGTTTTCTTTTTGTTGCCCGACCCGGAAATTCTGAAGACAAGTCCAACACTTGGACCACTACACTACTAAACCGCTAACTAATAGTTAAGTTAATATTTTTTTAATACTTGGTCAATTGAGATCAGGATAGTAGCAGGATAATTTGGCTTATCCCGAATAGGTTCCAAACTACTTAGAAGATTGTAGACCAAATAGCTTGCATGCAGTTTTTGCCTCATTAGTCACTGTGACTAGGTGGTAAAGTCTATACTACGATATTTGCAGTTCTGTCTAGCTTCCTCCACATTATTTACCTACTTTTTGCTATGTAGGTAGGTGTATATGTATGTAGGTTTACTTTTTAGCTTTGTATTTTGAAGGTATCCCTCAGTAGAAGTGATTATCTGCAGTCCAATTGTAACGGGAGTTAGAAATCTGGAAATACCTGGTAAGCCCGCGGAAAACCTCTAATCTTTAGTAAATCAGAACTAGCAACTCTAGCTTGAAATCTGTACTAAAGTTAATAAATAAATATCCCTGGACAAGTTACACAAATTGAATCTAACCCCAAAGTAAGCAAATTATATGCTTGTGTTATGGGTTTTAGTCAACGATTCTAATACATAGAAATACTAACAAAGATACTAGAATAAATTTAATAAACACCCAGACCCGGAAATGCAGACATCTAAATGTTCATCACACAATTGCCTGTCCCCGTCGGGAAACGAACCCGAGCCTCGCGGTTAGTCGTTGTAATTAGGCGTATACGCTAGCCACTCAACCAACGAAGAAAGTTTCTAACTTAGTTTGCTAGTTTGTTTGTAGATAGGTTGCTTCAGAAATACTGAACCGATCAAGTAAATAATCTTGTTTGTAGAAAGCTACATCATTAAGCAGTGCCAAAGGCTATTTTATTATGCTTCACCAAAAAAATAGAAAATCATGTCGGATGAACATCGTCTCCGTAGTCTAGCGATCCGGCGTCGGACAGTCAAGTCAAGTCAAGTGAGGTGAGGTCCCGGGTTCGATACCCGGGTTGAGGAACAAAAGTAATTTGAAAATGTGTATTTTCAATTTTCTAATAAAAATTTCTTTGCTCGGACATGTGCCCGGATGGCGATGGGCTTGCCACCTATCACATTGTGGCATTTAGTGTCTTCGGCTTTTCGTGGGTGCCTTGGTTGTACCTCTGCTTACGTCTTCAGGGATATAGACGTGAATATGTAGGATGAAATCGACTGAGAAGTGATTTATTTTGCTCAACAAAGTGTGAAAGAGTCGGCTAGTCCTTAATACAAAAACACAAAAGTACTTTGTCAGAAAATATTTCTGTTCAAATAACAAATGGCTATAACATTGGGCTTGTATTATTACTTTTCTATTATTTTTCGTGTGATACAATAAGTGATGTATTTCATCCGTTTCTCCATTATCCGGTTGTTAGGAGACCGGCTGTCATTAATCATCCTCTCTGTTACTGAACTTTTGATATTATATCCGCTACATCGTCAAAGTGTTTTTTTTTTCAGAAAAAAGAGGTCAGCGAATAGGTACACAACTTTCCTGATGATAAGGGACGACTGTGGCCTGTCGACACCATAGATGTTACATGTGCGTCGCTGTCTGCTCCAGACCTGAACATCACTACTAATTATGGCGACAGGAATAGATACGGCTATGGATCTCTACACGGACAAGTTGCTGCACAGCACTCTATCACCATCTTGTCTTGTCTTGTAATATGTATTTTATCCTGTGATTGTACAGCGTCAGATAGTCTAGGACAATTGTCCAATTCAAAAATACGGCTTCTTTAAAACTTTGTTTCCAGTAAGTATTAAAAATGCCATGTCTTGAATTGGACAATTACCCTCATGTTAGGATGTATCCCTTATGTAGACTAGCAGGTAAAGCTCCCTGACTAGCAGGTTGTAGGCTACTATCAACATCTGGCAGAAGAGTTCCGTCAGCAACTTGCCCAGATAGGTCACAATGACAGTATCGTGTTGTCGTCCGGATGATACGGTAACCGGTAGACTTGCATAATAGGCCAAAATTCCCGGTCACAGGACAGCGACGCACCTAAATATCTATAGTTTTATAGACCTCGGTTGTCTCTTACTACATATAACTAAATATGGTATTTTCAGACTAAACTAAGTTATATAACTCATCTGCGGAAACTCGTTTAAATACAGGAACTCAATTTTTAAAGGATACTGGACAATGGACCATTGTCCTGAATGGAGGAAATGGACAATTTCTATTAGGTTATCCACTTGCCCGTTTACCAGTTGCCACATCTACTTTAAAAAACAATTAGAGATACCAAAATTGTTACTGATACATCTTCATCTTTCACACGGGTTTGCATTTCAACCTGCTACTCTTGCTTTCAACGCGTATTGCGAGCTCTGACACTGTGAGGTTAATAACCCTAGTTTCATTTATACCTGCTACCTTCACTTCAAGAATGAGGAACGATTGTGAGCACTAACACTGTAACGTCAGGGATTGGCAAGGCGGCGGTATAGCCCAGAGTTTTGTGTGTCATGTAACTGTGCGACATAATGCCAGGGTGGCGGTAGGTTTGCCATTGCCACCTATCACATTGTAGGACTGATCGTAGGTGCTGGTGGTAGTTTTGTTTACCCTCTAGGAAATCGGGCGTGAAGTCAAATGCAGTACCGTCTTTCGGTTGATGGCGAAAACCACAAACACAATCCAATTACTGGTAGCCATGGCTCTCTAGCTAACAACATAACGACGTCAAATTTAATCGTTATATGCATGGGTCTTATCTAGGGTTGCCAAGTTCGTTTTACAAGAAATTGATAAATGTTAAATATAAATAACTATTAAATTAAAAATTAAAAAAATCCCCGATACAAGAACTTGATTTCCCTTTAAAAAGTAAAACATTCGGTTAATCTCCCCAATTTCACCCCCCACAACTTTTAAATGGCTCAACCGATTTTCATCAAACATGTCTAAGAACACTTGCACAGAAGTTACTTTTAATCAAAAAACAGCCTAAATTGAAATCTCCGCATCCGTTCGGGAGTTATTAGACAGAAAGACAGACACATCAAACTTATAACACCCCTCTTTTTGCGTCGGGGTTTAAAAATGCGAAAGTGTTTTTACTGTCTTTGTTTCATGTCATTGTGGTATCATTTTTAGACGTGGAAATAATTAGGAGGCTATACGGTTTAATTACTTTTAATTAGATATTTTACGTGTGTGTTTACCATTCTTATTCTTAAATTATTTTATTGAAATTTTGTTTTTTTTCCAGTCACTTGGCATTCATTACAGTCGATGTCAAGATAACGAGAATAGAAAGTATTTATGACAAAGCTCTTGTTATATTTAGACTCAAATGTTTTTTATGTCTTTTAATCGATTTTTTCGCCATTTTATTTCTGATTTGGTTCTAAAAGTTTTTTTTAGTTTCTTTTATCTTAATCATGAAGCCTCCTTAAAAAATACTTAAGGTTCGAGTACTACGATTACATAATTATTGTGTCAAAATTGGTCAATCGGTTTGGCATATACCTACTCGGAGATACTAAAATTGCATATACATACCTACTGTATTGCATTTGTCTTTGTACAACTGCAAAAAATGTTATGTAGTAATAACAGTATTAAGCTGTTTTTTATCAACATCGTTGGCAACCCTAAGATTATCTATGTAAACATTGAACATAGATTGAAATTAATTTCATTGCTTAATCATTTTACTGAACAATAAATATTTCGTTTTGAAAGGTGATTTACTAAAAAGTTCCTTTTTTTACTCAATTAATTTATCGTTACTTTTTCTATTTAGGACTTACTCAACTGTACTTTAAAGATGTGCTACAAACTAAAAGTAATTAAAAATAAATTATCTTTATTTCACGTAAACCTACAAGAGGCACCTGTGACGCTTACTAAGTCTACCACCGGATTGAAACGCGGCCTCACACTTAGAAAATCCGGCAAGAAACTCAGCTTACTTGTCTTTTTTTCCTATTTTGAAATATGTTTACATTACAATAATAATATTGGAATGTCACATTATATTTTTAAGAGATTGACATGAGGAGCAATTAACCCCAAGCAGTCTTTATGAGCTAAATATTCAGCAATGTTATAATAACACTTTTCATTTAATTTTCATTTGACACGTTTCTTAAATTTGTTAATTGATGATGAGTTGTAAAACAGTATACATTGGCCCATGAAAGAATGGCTTACTCTGTGGAGACGAGACACATGCACAGCAAGATTATTTTTATTCCTTGTATTGACATAGTGTATATCACAATTTCTTTTAAATGAACTTGAATTTCTGTGGACATACATTAAGTTTTCAAAGATGTACTGAGACGCTACAGTTAGAATTTTGATTTCTTTGAATTTTTCTCTCAAGGAAACTCTTGGGCCTAGGTTACAAATTGCCCTTACGACTCTCTTTTGTAAAATAAATATAGTATTCACTTCGGCAGAACTCCCCCAGAGAAGAATTAATAATAGCCATCGCGCATCGCGCATGATATAACTTCCAAAACGGTAAAAAAATGGTAAAACAGTAGTTTAACATTTAGCCCTAATAAAATAATTAAGCCCCAACTATTTCAATAAGTACCACGATGCGATTTGATCATCAGTTTTTTGAAAAATAGCAAATGTTTTAAAAGTTGGCTGACATAAATTTTATCAATACCTTGCTAGTAGCAGTATTCACTTGTTGCATCATAATAAAATTAATATGGGACCTATCATGACTATCTTTCCGAAAAAGAATAGTCAAAATCGATTGGTTATTAGCCGAATAATCGCGAAACAAACATACATAAAACATAGTCGAATTTAGAATCTGTTCCTTTTTTAGTTTTTAAAAAAGTAGTCAATAAAAAGTCTATTTAAATATTAATTAATTTTATGTTATAAGTAAAATGGTACATGTATTTTTTATTTGCTGCTAAACTAGCTGTTGCACACGGCGTTGCCTGCGTGGTCCCACAGGAATTTTGTTTGGGGATAAAACTATCCTATGTCTTAATCCAATTTATGTGTGTACCAAATTTCATGAAAATCGGTTCAGCAGCTTTTGCGTGAAGGTGTGATAAAGAAACAAACAGACAAACTTTCGCATTTATAATTTTAATAGGATATGAAGACATGCTTGTAATTTCGTTCAACATATAGATACTTTTGTTGATGATATTGGAAGACAAACAAGCAGATGGATTTCCTGGTGGTAAGAAATTCCGGCCGCCTAAAGACACCAAAGATTGTAATTGTGCGTTGCCAACCTGAGTCCGGGATGTTAGGCCTCGAGCAAAAGTACGTTTACCGGCTACCTTACCTTCCAAACCGGAACATGTTACGACGTTATGGCGGCAGGAGTAGGTAAGGCGGTGGTACAAATCCGGGTGAGTCGCAGAGAAACTACCACCCAGACAGATGTCACGATGTTAGAGACGGTAAGCCTATGCTCACCTTTTACGAGCTGCCTGGCAGGAAGGCAGTTTGTCTATTCTGCAAAGGAGCCCGGAACAACACGGGGAAAACCAAAAATAAGGAATTTGCTCCTGCTTTTTCCAGTTCATTTTAAACTCCTGAATTTCTTTAATGAGCTACGGAGTTAAAACTTTAACTAAACGATGAAGCAGTGTTACTGCTTTCTTTGTTTGTCTTTTCTTTAAGAAATTTGCAGTTGATATTGTTTAAACTTCCTAACTATGTACAAAGTACAAACTTGAAACTCTACAGAAATTTAAGTAAATATTACTTAAAAGCCTTCTCCAATCTGCCAATCTCTTATAATGTATAATGTATCATTACATTAATTATTGTAAAATATATATCTTAAAATAAGAAAAAAAGACAAGCCTGCTGAGTTTCTTGCCGGATCTTCTCAGTGTGCGGCCGCGTTCCGATCCGGTGGTAGATTTATTATTATATAGACCCGTCACAAGTGCCTCTTGTAGGTTTATGTGAAATAAAGATTATTAAGACAATATTTACCAATCTCTGTAATTATTTAATGGTTTGTTTGGTTACTAAATGGTATATACATTTTTAACCTCTTGGCTACAGCATCTTCCCGTCTTGGTCTGAGCTTCTTTGCAGGATCTCCTTACCGTCACTAACACCGTGACATCTGACTAGGTGGTAGAGTTTCACAGCGACTCGCCCGGATTGGTACCCGCCTTACCTATTCCTGCCACCATAACGTCTAATGTTTGCCGTTGACGTGTTCCAGTTCGGAGGGTAAGATAACCGGTAAACTGACTTTAGCTCGAGATCTAACATCCCCGCCTCAGGTTAGCAACTCACCATTACCACCTTTGGTGTCTCCAGGCGATGTGAATTTCTTACCATCAGGAAATCCGTCAGCATGTTTGCCTTCGATTATCATAAAAAAACAGCTCAGTTTTTTCATAGACATAAAGCCGAGGTAGTCTCAATTCGACAAGTTTATGGTAAAAAATCCCCGAAGAGTAGATAAAGGCACAACCAGAGCTCAAACGACTAGTCGAAGCCACCTAAGACCAATCGCAAGCCGGTCACATGTTCAATCCCTGCAACATTGTTTTTATTAGAAAATTGAAAAACCCATTTTCTTTTTGTTACCCGTCCCGGGGATTGAACCCATGATCTCATGAAGTCAAGATGCGATGCCACAGCCACACACACATATATAAACGCGCGCGCACGCACAGGCGCGTGCCTGCATGCGTATGCATCCATGCTTAGTCGCAGAGGCTGTGTTATTAAAAATATTTATAGCTGTAGCCCTATAGCTAAGACTTGTCACAAAAAACCCAATCCTAATTATTTTAGAATTGTAGATGTAGTAGATGACATACATAGACCTACCTTCAAGTCTATATTACAATAACAAAGTTTCTTTATCCTGTAACTCATATACGACTTCCACACGTACACATATCTCTTTACATATCTTGCGGGATAGGTAGAGAGTATCGAGTGCACAGTATTACAATCCTCACAAATCTGCCTTACTCTTTTCATATAAGTAACGTAGATTTTAAAGTTTAAATAAGTGCACGATATGTCAACATCTATATATATATATAAAAATGAAACCCGTTTTCTTGGTCACGGCATCACGCATGAATGGCTGGACCGATTTCACTCATTCTTTTTTTGTTGTATTTGTCATTATTAGGAGAAGGTTCTTACGGAAAAAATATTAAGAAAATCTCTCAGAAATATTGAAAAACATACATTTAATTTTGCAGTTCAAATTGAATAGGTACTCATACGTGAGATAGGTCAGCTATACAAAATAAAGTAGTTTCTACTATTCTTCTATCATTCTATCATTGCTACCCTAAGGCGGTATGAAGTTTTCCGGGTCAGCTAGTTGTAATATAATAGTCATTAACCAACCGAATCTTAACGGCCTGTTCTGTTCGGTACTCTCGACTATGTTAAATTTTTGTAAGTCGTAGATTTAAAACGAAATAGCACTAAGTCTTATTTAAGACTAGCGGTCCGGTACGTGTTTCGCAACGTATATGACCGTATAAATGAAAAAACACAACAAAACAAAAAACGAAACAACTGGAAAAAGTTTCAAATTGACAGAAAAATACCCATTAAGAAAATGATCCGCCATTTATTGAATTCATTTGTTACAAAAAATGTTATAAATGAAGAACCGCTCTAGAGATTTTATGCACACTTCACAAAAACCATCTACTAAATAGTCCGAATAAAGTCTAAACATCTGGTTTAGATAGATGAGCCCGTTCTTGAGTTAAAAAAGTACAACCAAAAGTGGCATTGTGTTTATATTTATAGTATACTAGCTGACCTAGCAAACTTCGTATCGCTTGACATTAATGCTTCGAAAGTAGCGCAGTCTGTCGGATCCAATGTGAAACATTTCAAAATCAACAACTATTTATTATTAAAAGTTGAAATAAAAAAACATTTTCCAAGAGACCAAATTGTGAATCTAAACCATTCTCGAATCCCCTTTATTAACAAAAACTTCATCAAAATCCGTCCAGTTGTCTAGAAAAAGTTCAGTGACAAACACACGAACACAAGAATTATATACGTACATGAAGATTACAAGACACTTTAAACTAACAACCCTTTGTCTACGATGAAAATAAGAACGAGCTTTTCACTTGTAACTTTATAAGCACTCAAAACTTCACTCGTTTTATTTAAAACATCACGACCCTCCGTAATGAGGGCGCCGAATTTAAAGTTGAGAATTAATTGGTCCTTTTTATTCTGATAATTTATGATACCGACCTATGACATTTATTCGTGTAATATTTGCATTTTTATATTTGGAATTTCAAGTTTCAGTTTTATATTTAGTGGGCTTCCATCACACACAGCTATGTATGTACAAGGGGGCTAGGACACATTTTAAACATTATAATATTAATAAATAAAGAAAACACTTTGGACTCCTTTTTACGAAAATTTCACGGACGGAAGAATATGAAATTTGGCACACTTATAGTTTATGTGTAGGAGAATTGTAGAACGCTAATATTTTTCAGTAATAATGCTTATACAGTACATCAAATCAATAAATAAAACATTACCCACACTACCAAGCATTTGACACACACAAATATATTGACGATAACGATAAAAGATCACAGATGGCGCACTAAAAAAAATCACAGATGTCACGTCACTAAAAAGTTTATAAACAAAGTAGTTGGTCTTGAGAATTAAAGATGGCGTTGTTATCGACAAGATATTAAAATTTATTATGGTCGAATTTTGACCAACGGGCGACCACTAGTACTTTTTAAATAACTTTCTTTTGGCTATTTATTTCTATTCTACAGTAGGTACATAGATGATATAATATTCAAACAGCAGTTCGGTTGTTTACGGTTTTACTGCTCTTAAATTATGTAAGTAACAAAGGTGGAGGAAAATTCATTTCAGTTTTATTTCGTTTCGGTTAGGCAAGTTAAATGATCCAACCAGCGAGTGCCACGTCGAGATATTTATTGCAGCAATTACCCAGGAACATGCTCCCTTGCAGTAATATTCAGAAAATGCTTCATCCCTCGGAGAACCACTTATTCTGCCGATGAACATGTTCTATAGAGATCTAAACTTACGTGAAAGTATTAGCTGGGATATTGACTCGCTGAAGTGCCTTCACGTGGAAGCATCCACTTAGATCTCTCATATGTGTAATAAATATATTTTTTGATTTTGTTCTTTTATATGTGAATGAAGAGATGACCTATTTACAAGGATAGAAGTTCTTTACTTATTACGTGTTTTATTAGTAGTCTTTATTTCTAATGCGGAGAAAGTTAAACAACAGGTATTTAAAAATCGTGATGCTTGGTAATCGACATTCTTTGCCTGCACGCTAGAGACTGAAGGCTTTAGATATCTACAGTTTTTTTGTAAATATTATACAAGTAAATGTTATTATCTTTAACGAGGACATCTCAACTAATGCTGTTGTAGGGGTTGATCGCCCTATATACCTTATATAGGGCGATCAACCGCCCTGATATTGCTTAAATAGCGAAACCTTTTGCGCGAAAAACTAATTAAAATACCTGTAATGTATTTAGTGGAAAATACTGGCGATGTTCAGCAACTGTGTCTAGAATGGAATCCTTCAAGGGCTGATAATAAGTAGTATAGAAACTGAGGTACATATGTATTATATGTATAGTTAAATAATGTAATACATTTCCTATTGGCAAAACATATGCATGGCATATAGACACCGTTACTGTTAAGTAACTAGTGAGTAAGCTTATTGATGAATGAAAAAAAAAGTATCTTCACCACCATATCCCCGAAGAGGTAGGCAGAGGCGCAACTAGGGCACCTACGACTAGCTGAAGACACTAAGTCCCACAATGTCATAGGTGGCAAGCCCATCGCTAACCGAGCACATATCCAATTCCGAGCAACTTTTTTTAGAAAATGGGAAGTAGCGTATTATTTTGTTTTTGTTGCCCGACCCGGGATTCGAACCCGAGACCTTAGGAAGACAAGTCCAACACCTGAACCGCTAGACCACATAGGCGAATACCAATATTAAGAAGTGTAGAAACTGGGGTACATAATAATATTATGTATAATACTTATACGTTGTAAAACGAGGAAACAAACTTCATATTGTCAATAAAAATGCATAGCATATAGGAACTGTGGATGTTCACCTTATTCTGAATTGAAATTAAGTGACAGTAAGTCTAGAATAAGTTTTTTATTAATGAAATTAATTTGTTTAAATGAAAAATATTTCTTTACGGAATTTGTGTGTTAAAAAGTTACTACAAAAGTTTTATAGCATTCCAACATATTCTACCAGAATCTGGTCTGCAAATATTTTAATATTTGTAAAAACAAAAATTACACAGCTATATAAATTTTTTACTTGCCCGCCCGCCCCGGCTTACACATACAAACCTTCCTTTTCAATCACTTTATCTATTGAAAAAACCGCATCGAAATCCGTTTCGAAGTTTTAAAGATTTGAGCATACAAAGGGACATAGGGACAGAGGAAGCGACTTTATTTTATACTATATAGTGATAGTGATAAACAATGTTGAAATTAAAATAAATTTAACCCTATCTACTGTAAACTACAATCGTTTCCAAACGAACACAATCAGGAGAAGAAACGGCAAAACGAAGCAGTGTTACCAACCCTACTATTTTAATAGTAGATTTACTGTTTTTAACGTGACAACACTGCTTTTTGTGCCAGTGTTGTAATTAATACAAATCCAAGGCATTTTATATACAAAATCCAAAATAGACGAATGTTACGCATTTGATGCTATTGAAAATCATAAGAAAAATTATAATAAAACGACGTATGATTTCAACAAAAATAATGAAACAGAAAATGTTGAGGATAGAGTAATACACAACAATGAACAATGTTTGTAATTTTGATCACCTATTTTTAATGAATAATACATTTATGTTGTTTTTTTTTCAATACTTAATGTACTTTTTAAAACAATGTGTTAATTAAAGAAGTACAACGTGTAGTGCTGCAGTAGTTTCATTAACTATACATCTATATAACTAATTCTATGTCCCAAGAGAAAGGTTTTTGAGATATGTAGTAGATTTAATGTTTTGAAAATGTAATTTTACTGTTTTCTACTGTTTTTTTAAGATTGATCTGCTGTTTTTCTATTCATTGGGGTTGGCAACACTGAAACAAAGTCACCGTCAACTTATCTGCCTTGTACTACCACTGTTTCCGAACCTAGCCCGGCAGAAGAAGAAACGGCGAAACAAAGTCCTCAGCAACCATGATTTCTGAAACTATCGTAAATTAATATTATTTATACTTGTCTGAAAGAAAATCTTTAACACTAGAAATGGATATGCAATATACCTACATTATTTTTGTAAATATTGATTTTTTGGTGAAGCTTCTTACCACTTTTCTACAGAATTACTTCAATTATGAACATTTTATTTCAAAATGGAAGAAACATGCCCATGATATGCTAGATATACATTTAAGCCTGGTACTTCTCTTAACTTATTCGTTTGGACATACACACAAACCTTTCTATTTTATTGGAAAGTCAATAACCATTTATCGGGTCACTACAATATAATATATTCTAAATTTATATACACTTTTTAAACCATAACAACATAAAAAATAATGAAAACACGCATTGACACACGCACACTCACACACGGCGCGCGAGGAAAACACAAAACCTTTTCAACCAGATAATAAAGCATTCAAATTAAAGAGAAATATATAGGCATATGGCTTTCTAAAAAGGTATAATATTAAATGAAACCGAGAATCCACATTTGGAATAATAACAAGAATAATCAAATAACATGTCAGATAAAATACTGAATGTTTAAAAAGCTTTTGTATTGTGAAATAAAAATTAAAGCCACAAAGCTTTTGTCATGAAACATATGCTTTGAAAATACGATGTCTGAATTATAAAAAGGTTAACTGTATCGCAGAAAATGATGCTTATGTATGGTTGGTCTGGGTCCCTTAGCAGAATAGACCATCTGCCTTCTTGCCAGGCAGCTCGTAAAAGGCGACCATAGGCTTAGCGTCACTTACACCGTGACTTCTGACTAAGTGGTCGAGTTTCGCAGCGACTCGACCGAGTTGGTACCACCGCCTTACCTATTCCAGCCGCCATAAAATCAGGTCTTGCCATTGACGTGTTCCGGTTCGAAAAGTGAGGTAGCCGGTGGACTTAACTTTATTCAACGCCTAACATCCCAGCCTCAGGTTGGCAACGCACCATTACCACCTTTGGTGTCTCTAGGCGGCGTGAATTTCTTACCATCAAGAAATCCGTCTGCTTGTTTGCCTTCCAATATCATAAAAATAAAAAAAAATCTTCATCTAATCAGTTATCCCGGAAGTACTGCAAGATAGATGTGTTGTCATTGTTCTATAATTTTGCACGTTACTCGTAATCCGTCTGGCACTTCGTAAGATTCGAAACTAAGAAGGCCACTGCCTGCTGGTGGTAGAGTAATGTGTAGCTTACCCGTGTAAAGATCCAGGGCCCATAGATTTTTTTATACAAGAGGAGGCAAACAAGCAAGAGGGACCACCGCCGCACAAGGACATCCGAATTCGTATAATTCGAATATATATATGTATAAAAATCAATTGCTGTTCGTTAGTCTCGCTAAAACTTGAGAACGGCTGAACCGATTTCGCTAATTTTGGTTTTGAATTATTTGTAGAAGTCCAGGGAAGGTTAAAAAGGTAAGAAATAAGGAAAAACTGCGAGGAAACTAGGAAAACCAACGTTTAAAATTTTCCCATACAAACGGAGTGGGTGGAACGAAGTACGCGGGAACAGCTAGTATTTGAATAAAAATAATGTTAAGTTTCTTATTGCTCAAATATAATATAATCAAGTCTCTATTGATAATTTTTGTATTTATAAAAGCGCAAATGCATCGTGGTCATGATGGACATGCTCACAACCTTAATGGAATAATGTATTATTATCGATGAGCAGATGATGCACAGGCTTAGCGTGCTTTGCCTACATACAAGTCGCAATGCTTTGTAGGAATGCAACTATATCAAACTTCAAATGAAAGGATGTTTGTAGACACAGGGGAGGACTTAAACCTCAAAAAAGTTTAAGCTCACAGCCTTCCAAAACTCAGCCAAGTGAGTTAAAGTATTTATTAATGAATGATTACTTTTGTAAGGTCAAAGTTCGTCCCTGTGTCTAAACACATACTTTTTATTTTATATCTTCATAAAACTAGAATAACTCATAAATAGTATTGGAAAACTAATTTGTGATGTGTTTAAGAGATTTTTGTAACATCACTGGCCAACACTGATTTAATAGCAACATCAATATGTGAGACGGTGAATCATAACTGAGTAAGCGCACTAGAAAATAATCAAACTGTATCGGAGTTTTGGTGCCATCGAGAGAAAAGTTGGTCGAAGTTTTTTCATAATTATTTAATTTCGTGTTGATATTAAGTGAAATTAGTCAATTTTGGTGGCATTTTGTACAATTTTGTTCAGTGAAAGTGCACAAATGAAATAATCATGAAGAAATTAGCGTATCGTGTATTTCCTCGTTGCCGCCAAACCTCACTACATGACCTTGAGTAATGAGGCCACCGCTTTACCCAAGAGCCTGACATGACTTATGACTTGTGACTGATGACTAATTATAATTTATTAAAATTCATCAATTTGATGCAAATTTCTACTTGTCTAATGGCAAAATACTAACTTGAAAGCTAAAACTTAAAGAAAGAAGAACTCCTTTATTAGGTACCTATATAATTAAGCGCATAGGCTCCGACTATTTCGTTGGGTAGAAAGTAACGATTTAATAATTTATTTGATACTAGCTACGCCCCGCGGTTTCACCTGCGTAAGTCCCAATCCCGCGGGAACTCCGGGATAAAAAGTAGCCTATATGTTATTCTGGGTCTTCAGCTACCTACATACCAAATTTCATCGTAATCGGCTTTGTAGTTTTTGCGTGAAAGAGTAACAAACATTCATACATACAAACTTTCGCATTTATAATATTATGTAATAGGATTTTCCATCGTCGGCACTTGGTAAAACTTCCAAATATTCATATTTTTAAAGTAAGAAACACTTGTACTGTTTTACTTATCACTTATAATTTATTAATTTGTAATTAATAGGTTTCGCTTATACAGCATCATCAGGGCTAAAACTTAAACTACCTTAAAACTTAAACTTAAAACTTAGTTTAAGTTTTAGCCCTGATGACGGTGTATAAGCGAAAGCGGTAGGCTATTAATTACAAAGTAATAAATTATAAGTGATAAGTAAAACAGTACAAGTGTTTCTTTCTTTAAAAATATGAGGATTTAATAATTCTTTAAAGCCCAGTGAAGTTGTAAAAGCCGTGGTTGTCAACACATTAATCATTTCAAGAAAAAAAGATAGTTGTTTTTTGTTGCGATAGCAAATCGTCGCTTATATTACAACACCGCGAATATGCACTTTCGCTACTTTACGTTTGTGCAGATTCGCGGTGTTTATGTCAAAAATCGACAAATGACAACACTGGTGGTAGTAAAATTTTTGAAATTACGGCCTCTTATTAGCCGCTTTATTAGGATGTTATAAGTCGAAAAGACGTAGAATTTTTTTTCTTAAGTATATACACGCCCATATCCCCGAAGAGGTAGGCAGAGGTACAACCAGGGCACCCACGACTAGCCAAAGACACTAAGTCCCGCAATGTGATAGGTGGCAAGCCTATCGCTAACTGGGCACATATCCAATCCCAAGCAACATTTTTTTTATTAGAAAATTGGAGAAACCCAATTTTCTTTTTGTTGGCCGACCCGGGATTCGAACCCGGGACCTCAAGCAGTCAAGTCCAACAACTGAACTAAAAAATGTATATTCGCAGTATTGTAATATAAGCGACGAAATGGTTCCAAAATGGTGTCACGTAACATTTATAACATTCCAACAGTAGTTTTTGAATAACAATGCATACTTTTTTCAACTATCGTAATGACCTCATTAATGATGAAAAACCACTGATGAGTCATGATGGGACCATATGGGACCACCTCGGAATCATGACCTATCATTCTAAAAAAGTACCATTAAAATCAGTGGGGTCTAGACAGAGTAATCGCGTAACTAACATGAAAAAAAGTTAAAAAAACGTACAGTCGAATTGAGTACTTCTTCTTTTTTGGAATCGGTTAAAAGTATGGTGTCTTACCTATATCAATATACAAATATATATAATAGAATAGACCATCTGCCTTCCTGTGCCAGGCAGCTCGTAAAAGGCGAGCATAGGCTTTCCGTCACTGACACCGTGGCATCTGACTAGGTGGTAGAGTTTCGCAGCGACTCACCCAGATTGGTACCACCGCCTTACCTATTCCTGCCGCCATAACGTCATGACGTGTTCCAGTTCGGAGGGTAAGGTAGCCGGTAAACTTACTTTTGCTCGAGGTCTAACATCACTTCCTCTGGTTGGCAACGCACCATTACCACCTTTGGTGTCTCTAGGCGACGGGAATTTCTTACCATCAGGAAATCCGTCTACTTGTTTGCCTTCCAATATCATAAAAAAAAATCAAAATCATCACATCCCGGAAAGCGTTGTTTATTGTAAATCAAAAGCACATTTTGACTTGCCTAACCCCAAAATCGATTCTTCTGTGGTCGAAGGTGATGGAATGATCTCCCTTTTCTCTGGATTTAGAGTGTAACAATCCCCAAACTATTTTATATTTGAATAAGAAAATAAAAACATGCCTTAAAAATATAAAATTGTACAGAAAAGAATTCAGCGACACGTAGTTTTAAGAAAACAGCGATATATTGTCGTCAGAGAGCATTACATAGTTTATTACTTCGCTTTAATATACATTGCTTTGTGAATAACTTTCACACAGTTGAAGTTTCTGTGATGAAATTTCAAAACAAACGGTAACCTGAAAAAGACATATCTTCACGCCAAGTCCCTAACGAGGTAGGCAGAATGTATCGAGTGCCAGACCTCACAATTCTGACCAACCTGTCTGGCTTCCGTCACTTTCATAACCCTTTTCACACAAACACGCCGATTTTGGAGACTCTTGACACCACCCTCGGATAATATCTGAGTGGTCTGATCGTGTAATGTCAGCCTGAGTCTCCCCGGGTACCTACATCCATCCACATTCGCATTGTATATCTGCTTTGCCAAAATTTCATGTCATTCTTTCCACATGACCGTAGGTACCAGCGGAGCATGCCCTTTCGCATTTTAACACCAACACTTTCTTTCAATCTCACTCTTTCTCGGATCTCACTGTTTCCAATGCGGTCAGACATTACTTAACTTAAACATTACTTATATTAGATTAACATTACTTACTTTTGTTTAAATTTAAATACCAGTAAACTAAAAAACCTATATGCATTAAAATTATAGTGTTTATGTGTATTAAAAACGCCTCGTATCACGCACTCGGTGATTTCGTTAAGCTTAGATAATAGGCAATAGGTATTACCAGAGATTTGTAAATATATCAAATTATTTTTGGTATTACCTACATGACATACTCGGTTTCGAATCCGGACTGGATTGGATGGATCGGATGGAGCCGCTAACTCCTCGACTAACGTGGCAAACGTACTCGTATTTTCAGACATGTTTATTTATTTGCATTAAAAATATATTGTTGCATGATTGTTAATTGGTGTATTTTTTATTTTTAAAAACCTTTAAAAATATTAATTCATTCAAAGTGCAGTTTCCATTGTTGTTTTAGGTTCAATAAGTAGGTACATGCATAATTTCAAAATAAAGTCGTTGACACGGTACCGTGTCGAGGTTTTCTTTAGAACCCCCGATTGAAAAAGATGGGTTTATAAGTTCGATGTGACTGCGTGGTTGTGTGTCTGTCTGTCGCATCATAACTTTCGAAACGATTTCATGCGAATTGTTTTCTTTTTGCTTGAAAGCTGACCTAATCAGGATTTACCTAGCTACATTTTATGCAGATTTTAGCGGAAGATATCAAAAGCTTTAATTGTAGGCATAGTTAACAGAAGTTAAGCTACTTTTAAATTTACCGATTTCGTTTAATTTAGCTTAGATAATAAGTTTTAATGTATGGGGTATACATGAACATCAACATGTTTACATCTAAATGTAAACACGTGAACATGTAAATACCTAAAACAATAATATTATTGATTCGCTATTGCTAGTTTTCTTTAAAATATACTCGTGCCTAGATTTAAAATAGGAGCAATCTCTAAGAAATCGTGTTTGTGTGTAAACAGGCGCAGGCGCAGGCGGTCCGGGCGTGCGGCGCGCGAGTGCATGGCGCTGCTGTACCGCGCGACGCGGCTTAAAGACCGCGCCGACACGCATGTCTTTACCTTCGTCGTTACACGATCTGCGACTCGCGAGCCAGACCGCGACGTCACTTCCAAAGACTTCTACTGCGCGCATCAACGATGGGCCGTCGCTTTCAGCCGCAGCGAATCATCGCTAGGTAGGTAGAGGGGCCCTACCATGAACGCTTATAGCAGTATTATTTCCATCTTGCTAAATGTCTGCCTTTATGAGCAACTTTATGGTATACGTCATAAGGTTGTCTTTCTCGACGGACAATTAGTAGTGTTAAAATAGTACTGTTTTAAGAGCTTATGGTAACCCCCCAGATTCTAAAGATTCGCCGTTTTCTTGTGGCGGTCTGTTAAGTTTAATGTGCAAGTCTACCGATTACTCTTCCTTGGTGGAACACCTCGGTGTAACAAACTGGCATTATGGCGATAGGAATCGTACATTGATCACAGTAGATATTAATTATATACAGCAATAATCATCACCATCATTTTTTAAATCTGATTAAACACCAAATTTAGACTGGCTCAAAATATTCAATGGTGAGTGATTGATGACATTATTTGGGAAGGGATCTATCATCCGCGATACTATATTAACTTTTTACGAATATGTCAAGAGTAAACGATAAACTGATAGAGAGTGAAGCTAATTTGAATGGCGCTTTATCAACAAAAAAGTGAATATCTTTTTTATTTGTAAATGGCGTGGAGCATAGCATGTTTCAGACATAAGAAGTATGTAGACATTCGTGGACAGTATCCCTGCTAATTTTTTTTATGATAATGGACACCAATGGTGGTAATGGTGCGTTGCTAAACTAAGGCCGGGATGTTAGGCCTCGAGCAAAAGTAAGTTTACCGACTACATTACATTGGAACACGTCAACGGCAAGCATTGACGTTATGGCAGCAGGTGTAGGTAAGGCGGTAGCACCCATCCGGGCGAGTCGCTGCGAAACTCTACCACCTAGTCAGATGTCAGGGTGTTAGAGAAGACAAGCCTATGCTCGCCTTTTACGAGCTACCTGACAGAAAGGCAGATGGTCTACTCTGCAAAAGAGTCTACCAACACGGGGACAATTCACTTAGATCTTAAAATATTGTGGTAAGTTAAGCCAGAGCTATCATATTACTAAGGAGATTTTTGTTTTTAGGTGTCTACCTAGTATGGCGAGGAGTTTGCGAAGGAATGCGCGTCTACGTAGATTTCACCTTCACACTGCTTAGTAGAGATCACTTCACTGCTAATGAGGGGTTTTCCGGCAAACAAGTCAGGTTTTACGCCGGCTGTGCAGCTCAAGGCCGAGGAAGATGCGTCACACTTGCAGAGCTTAAGAAATTTGCAGACGCTCGTGGTGAATTTCAGTTAGAACTGAGCATGTCACATGTGCGAACTCTATACTTCTGTGAATTGCGTGCACCACGCCTGGACACTCCACCGATTGCATTTGCTGGTTTCGATTGGTCAGTTTCAGCAACTGGAGGTGTTAACAAAGAACCCCTTACTCTACGTCTAGTTCGTCTATCTGGTGAGGGACAGCTTTGTCGTGTTCGTTATGCGCTTGCTCTTGGCGAAGGCGAGCGACGGGTACACTCTGGACCTCTCGAATATCTATGTGATGCTGAAGGTCGCACTCCACCTTGGACGCCTCGACCGCCTTCTCGTCTTCTTCACAAAGGAGTTCGTCTGACTGTAGAATTAGTGTGGGCGCGGGCGCTCGCAGAACTATCGGTACCAGTCGCAGGAAGAGCGGCAACATGTTACGACCGTGATAAACAAGCTTGGGCTCTTAGATGTGATACACACTCAGAGACTGTAAGATTGCATATGCTATATCGAGATGTTCATCATGTGCCACGGAACCATTTGCGGTATGTGAGCTGGTCAGCATGGTTGGTACGAGCCACTCCAGCTCCTGGTGAACCAGATGCTGATGAGTTACCAGGAGCTCCATTCGAACACTACTATGCCCAGGAAAGTGCTGATGAAGGTTTAATGATGGAAACGGCTTTACGTGTGGAAGACGTATCGCGTTCTGGTTCTGCTTTTCTACACCCAGGTGGTGAACTTCGTGTGCGTTTGGAATGGACCGATACTTATTTACTCTTTCAAGCAACCTACCACATATATGATGACCTTTGTCGTTTACACTCTCACCAGATGAGGTGAGTTTACTTTTATGTCCAAAATTTTGATAATAAGTATTTATCATTCGGCTACCTAAACAAACATTATGGGCCTTCGTCCAACGACTTAGCTGTCGTATGAGGGAGCATCAATTGCTGATTTTTAAAATAATTTAAATTGAGCATTAGTTAATTTATCCCTGAGTCGGTGACTTAAGCGTAGAATAGCTAGGTACTCTACAGTCTTGTTGCTATTACTTATATACTCTCGCTTTAGTCAATAAAATCTATCACAGTGTCAAAAAGTATAAAATTCACAGTCCTTAAACAATATTTTATATTCTAGTACCTGGATGACCGAGCTTTGCTCGGTATTTTTGTTTATAAATTGTGTTTTTTTGAAAATTATATTTAAGTACTACCTATAATATAAAATTTCTTAGCAAACACTCAAATTGACTTCGTGTCACTTAACAACGCCATCTGCTGGAACAACTTTATTGCTCACAAAAATAGTATTATTATTCGTCAAAAGACGTCAGGAAGATTCATATTTTTCAGTTTAAACACGAATAAAATGACATTTTCTAAAAATTATTACTATGACCTAGACCAATTTACCCCGTTATTTTTAGCTTTATTTTAGAAACCCCCTATATACTAAATTTCATTTCATTTCGTTGGAGCTGATTCCGAGATTCCAGTTATATATATGTATACAAGAATTGTTCATTTAAAGGTATAAGATTATATTTAATATTTTTTTTAAATATTGCCCGTGTTGGTCCGGGCTTCTTTGCAGAATAGACCATCTGCCTTCCTGCCAGGCAGCTTGTAAAACGCGAGCATAGGCTAACCGTCTCTAACACCGTGACATCTGACTAGGTTCGCAGCGACTCATCCGGATTGGTACCACCGCCTTACCTATTCCTGCAGCCATAACCTCATTACCGGAAGTTCGGAGAGTAAGATAGCCGGTAAACTTACTTTTGCTCGAGGCCTAACATCGCGGTATCAGGTTGGCAACGCACCATTACCACCTTTGGTGTCTCTGTCAGCGTGAATTTCTTACCATCAGGTAATACGTCTGCTTGTTTGCCTTCCAATATCATAAAAATAATATTAAGTCTTAATTAAGTATTGGTTCTACTACTACTAATTTATTCTCTAATTTGGTACATATAGCTTGTTATAAACATTACAGTTAACTACATTAACAGTAATCCATCGGTGGTCTGTTTATCTGTGTGTTCCGTCTTCATTTCTAAGCTACTGAATCAATACCGAAATTTGATACTTAAACTTACATGTTGCCAATCAACCCACCCAGTAACCAGAAAACAGCACCAAGTTGAGGTTCGGGCTTCCCGGAGACAGCTTTGTTACCGGGAGTTTGTAGGGGGCAGTCCGATTCATTTAAATGATGATGTTGTGGACTGGGGTCTCTGCTCGTCCACAAAAGTTCTGTAAACTTGTAAAAGTTGCAAGGTTAGCAACACATTAGTTCATAAAAAATGTGTACGTTTGCATACAGATAAAGACCCAAGTTCAAACGTAAACTATGTAGCTTAGGTACGTTTGAACTTGGGTCCTTTGAAATCAACCCTAAGGCCTATATGGGGTTATAATGAGAGATGAAAGTTTGTTTATAATCTACACAAATAAAAATATCTATTCTAGGCTAAAGTCGTCGTTAACAGCTAGAAAAATTATAAATCTACAAAACATTTTTTTCATTTTGCAGACGAGAAATTGCTGCGTTACAAGCGGAGAACTATTCGTTGGAACGACAGTTGTTTAGCTATCAAAAAAGTTTGGCGTATGCGCAGGCGCAGGCAGGCGAACCAGTAGCGGAAGGAAGTGGGAGACGTTCACCCGCAGAGAGGTCGCTGTCCACGGACACCGAGTACGCGTGAGGTGGACTCGCCAGCATACACTTCCTACATTTTATCTGCAGTACTCTAAAAGCTGCACGGGTTCTCATTGGTGGGAACATATTTTAGGGCTCTCTTTCATGATAAGAAGACAAAATAACAAATACATTTCAACATTAAATATAGTACGTAATGATGCTCTGTCAAGCTGCGACTGGAATCCTGATGTCTGGGACCTTTACCTCATAACAGAACACTGGGGAACACTGCAAAAAGCATACCGAAACACACTACAAATCTACTACGCAGTTCGTCTTACGGTGCTAGTGAAATATTTCGGGAACCTAAATTACTAGGTTTGTTCCACAAGTGGACATAGGGTTCCTATTTCCCCCCAAAATCGGTCCCAATTTGTATGCTCCATATGTATGTAAGAATTGTCACATGTAAATCTCTATCAAGAACATTTATAGACGCTACGAAAGTTTTGTCGAACTTTCGACAAAATTACTTCTATTGTAATACTCTGGTACACGTCCTACGATATACGTATATGTGCTTATAATCTATTACGATAATTGAGCCCACTAGGAAATGCTAAGAATGAACATCTATCACCCACAGCTACGTCGATTCCGACTCTCGGTAATATATTATGGTAATCGTGTACAGGATAATAACAGAATAATTACGTGGTATTCGCTAGGGGCTGATTATGGACTTATCTATTCGATAGGTATTCGATACTCTGTGCTTTTTCGAGAACTGCAGTTATAATATAAGAAATGTATGTACGCTGACCTCTTTCTAGTTCGCCTCGATTCTTCTCTTCGACTGATTCTGACGTTTTTGAACGATTTATCTATTTTTCTAAACGTTTTATGGCGGGGTGCGTCCTCGTCCGCACCGCTTCATCGGTCGCCTGCACTCTGCCGCTCTGAACTATCGATAGCTAATTATATTCGACTACTTTTCTATTAATCTGTACATAAAATATATTTAGATATAAAATATTATGTATATTTCTTAACTTGAAATTCGAATTCATATACTATAACAGTCGATTTACGAATAAAATATTAAAAAAAGTGTGTCTAATTTCTTTCTAACCATATGTAAAAAGTACCTTGACGGCCATATCACCGAAGTGGTCGGCAGTGGTGCAACCAGGACACCTAAGAGTAGCCGAAATCACAATGTGATAGGAGGCAAGCCTATTCCCAATCGGGTAGGTACATGTTTAATTCCAGCCAAAGTTATTTTTATAAGAAAAGTTAAAAATACACGTTTTCCTTTATTTTTGTTGCCCAATCCGGGAATCGAGCCCAGGACATATAGATATGAAACTAGTACATATTGTTTATTTAATTGTAGCCTTAAGAATTCAAGTTTGATGCCGGGCCGCTAGACCACAGACAAACTTATATAATATTATGCCTTGTTCGAGGTACCCACCGACAATGGTATGTTTAAATCTAAATAAAATTATTTAATTTGCAAATTTTCCGCTAAAAATTTGCAAATTAAATAATTTTTTTTAGATTTAAGTATGGATTTCCGCAAAGTAACGCCTTCTTCTATCAATGGTATGTTTGCATGTAGGTATACAAACATATCATTAGGTAGGTAGGTAGGAAGAGAATCAATCGACAAAAAAACGAATTGCGCTACGAATTGAGAAAGGATTATGCGGTGTTGTTCCTCTTTTCTTTTCTAGAAGATTTAACTAAAATTGGTAAAAACAATAATTTAAGCTTTCAGAAATTCAAAAGAATAGGTACTATTAGTCAGGACAAAATCTGTCGTATCAAGTAGTAATAAATGAAGTAAGTAATCCAGAATATTCCACAAATAACTTTGATGTAGCTTTGACATTATTCCAATATTTTCGGTAGAGAAATGCTTGCAGGTATATGATTTGCATCAAGTTATTTCCCAATTTCATAAAGTCAGGCCCAACTTATTCAAAATAGTAGTTATCTGAATCTATAGTCATGTCAACGTCTACGTTATGGGCCATATTTAGTGGCTTAATACGATGGGCCAGTGTGGGAAGATTGCAGAGGCGTATTGGCCACAAGGCGCAGCGGATTAGCGAATAGCTGTGGTGTCGGTAAGTATTTCATCTGCTTATTAAAGATAGTGGGCCCTAGATGGTAGGAAGCATCTTCAAGTCACACATTCCACATTACTTGCTGCATAGATAAATGCTATCTAAGACGTAAATGTGAAATGATAGCCAATTTCGATATTATGGGGTATTATTGATGCCTTTAATAGGATAATAATTAAGCAGATCGCAATTATTTAATGGTGCCAAGTTCTATGTCAAAATATCCTAAGACAGTTAAATAACGAGAACATGAAATTTGTACTCGCCATGTAAGTTGTCTTCAAAAATGACACACACTTTGTATGTAAAACCGAGCAGTCAAATCTAAAGCTGGAATTTCATGTTCTTATAACTAACTAGCTATTCCCGCGAACTTTGTTCCACCCGTTCAGTTTGTATGGAGAAAATTAAAAATGTTGTTTTTCCCAGTTTCCTCATAATTGAACAGGATAACATGTATCCTATATCCTTCTCCTGGTTCTAAGCTACCTCTCCACCAATTTTCAGCCTAATCGGTTGAGCCGTTCTTGAGTTATAAATAGTGTAACTAACACCACTTTCTTTTATATATATAGATTTGGCCGGGAATATTTATCGCATAAATTAAAATTACATTAATTATTGCTTATATATATTGCCTATTGATAAAGGCTTGAAGATACTTTTTTTGAGTTAAGAAAGGGGTCAAAATTAGCTCAAAATGGTTGGTACAATAATAGAAACAGTGCTACATTGGCAGTAAGTTCTTTTCTTTGAACTTGGCTTACACGCCACTGCTTGTTTAGATTGCCCAAACTCTAGATTAGTGTTATACCAATATTATACTTGTACACTGTAACTGAACAATATCTAACTAAAAGTAACCAACATTGACTAATTTTACTCAGTATGTACACAAAATTCAGTAATTATGAAAAAAATAGACAAACTTTTTTTCTCGATCCCGCAAAAACTTCAATTAAGTTAAATTATTATTCTTCTTTTCAAATATCCGGCCCTCAAATCACTACTTCAAATTCCAATCATTCTGTAATTGACAACACTGATCGTTAATTGACATATTTTGACAAGTGACATTAGACACATGTCAAATTTTAATTGTCAAAATCACATGGCAATTGGCAATATTTTGTTGCGATCAAAGACTACAATACTCTAGTTGCGATAGGAAAATTGTTTTGTATCAATTTTATAATTTTACTGAAATGGCCCAAGGAAAGATGAAAGTTAAAAGCAAACTACCATCTGGTGCAAAAGCAAAGAAAACCAAAGGAAAAGCGGTCACTAAGAGAAGTAATGCACCTGTCAAAAGTAAAGCACAAACAAAGGAGAAGAATAAAATGAAGGCTACAGTTTCTAAAATGGTGAACGCAGCAGCTGAACAGCAACTCCGAGCTGTAGCTACCGATAATCCTCAGCTTTCAGCTGCACAGAAACGTGTTGCTGCTGCGCCTACAGCACCTGCACCCTCTAAATAATCATAACCTCAAAGAACGCGAAATCTCCAAAAGAGACTAAACTAAGCTTAAATAGATTAAGCAAGTTGTTGTTGGAAACGTGGTTTTCATTTTGTAAATAGTGTTATTGTTAAGAGTATTATAAAATGTGACAACAGAAAATAAAAATAGTTTTTCATGTAAGTTTATTTATTTTTCTTTTGGATTTTCACTAGCATATTAAATAAATAAATATCCATAGACAAGTTACACAAATTTAATCTAACCTCAAAGTAAGCAAATTATATGCTTGTGTTATGGGTGTTAGTCATATTTCTAATACATAGAAATACTTAAACAGATACCAGAATAAATTTAATGAGCACCAAGACACGGAAATGCAGACATTTAAATGTTCATCACACAAATGTCTGCCACAATCGGGAATTGAACCTGAGCCTCACAGTTGGTCAGTGTAGTAAGGCACATAAGCTAGCCACTTTACCAAAAATGTTGTTTCTTAATCTATCTTAACTTAGCAAAAGTCGGTATAAATGTTCAAAATTGATTATTTAAATGATTGTATCACTGATTTAGAAGATGGTCTCCGGGAACCAACAAAAACCTCTTGTTTGTTTTTTACTAAAGTAACATTTAAATTTTAATAAGTATGTGCTATCTGCTTTTTTTTATACTGCCATAAAATACTTGAAATAATAATAGCAAAATAAAGAGAGAGAGAGAGAGATGTGATTCTAAGAAAGAGGCTCAATTTTTAATTCTAAGAAATGAAAGGTATGCTTGAAATAGATATAGCTAAAACAGATGTAAGAGTTTTAGTTCATGTAATGCTAGAGCAAGAGAATGAAGTTGTATATATCCTTGTATTGCTTGTAGCTGTTATGAAGGCTACACTGGTTATGTAAAATGGAGTCTTAGCATAGTACCGTAAGTGGATACTGGCCTACAGACACCATAATGTTATTATATATTTGTGTTTCTGTCATGTGATGTTGCCTTTGTGGTGTAGCAGTACTGAGTTAGACTTGACTTTATGAGGTCCTAGGTTCGATTCCCGGGTCGAGCAACAAAAAAAATTAGAAAATGTATTTTCAATTTTCTAATAAAATTAATGTTGCCTAGAATTGAATATGTGCCCAGTTGGCAATAGGCTAACTATCTATCACGTTGTGGGACTTAGTGTCTTCGGCAAGTCGTGAGTGCCCGGGCTGTGCCTTTGTATTAGGCCCATTGATAAACGGCCTATATTAATAGCTTATCTCAGATAAGAGTTTGTGATATTTTAGATCAGTTGCCAGGTAACCGCTAGTATTTTTCAAATGTTAACAATAATATTTTAGTACAAAACTCTAGAAGACCTTCTTTATCTGTTGACAGATTTTAATAAAGCTGTTAATTTTGGCTATATGTGTATGGACTACCCTATCGTTCAAATTGGAAAATACTACTAGTAGATTCAAGATTAATAGAGTTTTAGTAGTAGTAGTTTTTTTAGTACAAACAGATAGACTTCTTTATGTTACATGCATGAAATTTGTATTTCTTAATATAAACAACATGTGAGATTAAGATGTAAGTTAAGTGTGTGGTTTCTTCCAGTGGCGTGCAAAAAAGAATCAATAATTGATTATTTTCTTTATAAGTAAGAATAGGGAGTGTAGACATTGGGTATAAGAATTGTTTTTTAGATTAACTGGACCTTTTTCTAAGAAAATGGAGTGCAAACAAGCAGACATTTACTACCTGGGGTTCCAACTGCGACCTCATGAAGCCAAGTCCAACACTGGACCACTAGACCACAGAGGCAATTTACTTTTTAAGGATAGTCATCTCACTCGACTAATACACTGAAACCCACTGTGGCCCCTAATACTGCTATGGCAAATACAGCATATTTTAAAACTAAAATTATACATAGTGACATTTAAAGTACAAGCCAAATTTTGAGAAACGGTTTGGAATTTATAACATTTTTGATGTATGAAGTAATTAAAAATTTAAAAAAAAACTGTTTATAATTTTTAGCCAACGCAAAATACAATATGCATGATTGTAACGTAAACAAAGGATAAAGCTGGTTCCCTCCGACCGCAGTCGCATTCGTAGACCGATGACGTCATGATTCGTACTAGGTACGACATAGAGTGACAACAAATGAAGCATTTTGGCAGACTGTTTTTAGATGAATGTTTATAAAAGTAAATAAGAAATTTGTCAATAACATTTAAAATGCATTACCATTTAAGTCTTTACACCCTAATATTAAAATTTGATCGGTCCTTTCTAAGTGACCCTTTACGAATGTATTAATTTTGATCACTTGATTTTTTTTGTTTTCTGATTTTTTTTTCATAAATATTAAGGAAGTATGTATAACATTTTTTGACGTGACAACGTCTTAAGTTAGGTTGTGGCTCGGAATCACTCTTGAAAAAGTGTAACGCCCGCTCACGTCTGTTACGATGAGTCACCGAACGAGAGAATGTTGAATGAAATTTTAAATTAAATTCCTTGTTCCTATTGTGAAATTTAATCATATTCATATCAATAAATATTCTACCGAGAAAAAGACGTTGTCACGTAAAATCTTCGCCCGTAAACCGACTTTACAGACAACCTTTTTTTTACATGTGGAAAATGGATAATACCAGCACCACCTTCGTGTGAATGTTTCGTTCGGAAGTGGGGAATTATGTCGGGCTTAACTATAATAAACCACACGTAGTTCTCGCCTTTCGCTAGGTACAAGTGATTTGGAACACACACCCACGGCCCGCGGCGCTAAATCCCGCGATTCCCTTTCATCCAACCCCACTCAACAGGGGGCAGGGGGCTGCAAAACGTCAGAAATGATGAACGGAGACACGGCGTGCACCACTTCGGGGTCACAGTGAAGACAGGCTCCCCCATACAAGAAGGGGCGTGCAAGATGACAAGCCCATACTTACAGGTCTTACAGCCGCCATCCTACGTGGTTGTGAGGCTCACCGCCCCGTGTCTACGCTTCGTTTCCCTTCTTGAAGAGGGAAGGTTGCTGAGGAGCAGCCTCCCGGGTCCAATTGGTTTCGCCAGGGCCTTACCTTGACCCCAGGCCACGATAAGGCTTGGATCTTTGGGGAAAGGTAAATTTTAAAGTTAAAAAGTTTAAAAACTACTTATTTTACATTTAAGTGTAAGGCAAACAAGTTGATGGATTTTATGGAGAAATACGTGTCGCCTATAGACACAAATATGTTAAACGGTGCCCTGTAAACCTTATTCTGTGATATTATTCGTTTTGCAAAATTAAGTTAGCCTATTGCTCTACTAACTTGGAAAACGCCAGCGGCGAGCACCAATGTAACGGTCTCAGAGTTATACGAAGCGGTATTACAATTTGTAATACTCCAGTAAACGGTAATATCACTCCAGAGATGGTCACGGTATTAGTGACATAAAACTGAAATCATCTCTTATGAGCTGTTTGGCAGATTATTGCATACACATTACGCATATCATATTTTTTAAAGTAGTCGAGAAGAAGTGACTTGTAAGAAGCGAGCATCGATTTCCTGTGCTACTAACACCGTTACCAACTACTAGGAGCAGTTGGTATTGTGACGACTGACGACTCGTTCGGACTTCCACGACTGTACGACCGCTTTTCTGTTCCTACCGACTTAGCGTCGGTGCGTGTCGACTCTAGAGTGTAAGGAGTTGAGCGCCATTGTGAATAAAGATGGTCGTAATTTTTTCATTATTATTGAATTTTCATGTTTTTATTGAGTGAAATTAGTCAATTTTGGTGGCATTTTTTACAGCTTTGTTCAGTGAAAGTGCACAAATAAAATAAGCTCCAAGAAATAAGTGTATCGTGTTTTTCCTCGCTGCCGCCAAATCTCACAAAATTAGCTTGACTAAAGTGGCCATCGCTTTTCTCAAGACCCTGACAATAAATGATTTTTTTATAAAAAGAAATGAAAACATATAACAAAAAAAATATTTATTAATACGGAAGACGTGGCTGTATGGACTCAGATCCTTTGCCTTTTCCCAACTGGGATAAAATTAAAAAACAACAATCGAGATTGTAAAGTAAATTTCGAGCTTGCAGATGCAAGAGGCTTCCCTAACATCCGATATTTTATGTTAGTAAAAATTAATGCCTTGGTAGTCAGATGAGACGGCTCAGCTCACTATATATTTAGATATAGTAAAAGTATCTTCACGCCCATATCCCCGAAATGATAGGCAGAGGCCTAATCAGGGCACCCACGACTAGCCGAAGATACTAAATCCCGCAATGTGATAGGTGGCAAGCCTATATTTCCAATCCCGAGCAACATTTTTTTAATTAGAAAATTGGAAAAACCCAATTTTCGTTTTGTTGCCCGACCCGGGATTCGAACCCGGGACCTCATGCAGTCAAGCCCAACAACTGAACCGTTAGACCACAGAGGCGAAGCTTAAGCTTTCATGATATTGGTAAAACATTTTTAGCTTTTTTGTATTGTAAAGTTGAAAATTTTAAACATAGGGAAAAAAGTAGGTCATATGCTGTGGGTCACAAAGCTAAATTTGAAGGCTGAAGCATGATTGAATAATAAACAAATTTTTTAAACTTGCGTTTAATAATAATTAAAACTCAATATTGTCTGCGATTCCGCCTGCTTATTACAATTATTTTGTTTTTCTGCAGGAGTCTGATAGAGACAAAAAGCAGTTTGTCTGTCAAGTCGCCTATAACAGCAAAAAGATTGTGTAGAAATACCAAATTAATCAACGCTACCAAAAACCGAAACACAACAATGGCGAGCACTAACGCTAAGGTGACAAAATGAGTTTTATTACAGGATCCTACTCTACAAATATTCTGTTTAAAAAATATGTGCATTTTATTACGATTTTATTTAAAAAGTTTTCACCTGTTTGCGACGATTCGAGTCGACATGCTTTTTACTCCGTTTCTGAAGGTTTAATCGATAAATCTTCATTTATGATATGTGCCATCAAAAGCAACGTTTTTTTCAATACGGCTAACTGAAAAAAACATTCAGGATAGAGAAACATAGTCTTGGAGATCTTCACCCGAAAAGAAGCTGTAGATTCGAAAACTATAATACATTTAATGTTTTAACACTTTTCAGGTTTGTAATTTTAAGGTAATAAAATTCATTTAAATTTGCATCATAGGGTTCTTAGCATATGTTAATGTAAAGTATGTATATTGGTAAGTTTGGATTTACAAGAAGTGAAATAAATTTTTACTATTTTAATTAAAACAACTTTAATTTTATTATTATTAGCAGTCCAAACTGTACTAAGAATCTGAAAGACGAAAATCGCACTTATTCTTGAAATAGTACAGTACAATTATTTAAATTATGCAGAGCGCTAGGGCTTTACACTTTTTACTCTTTTTACACTTTATACTTTTATTTTTAAATTGGCTGACCTAAGCTAAATTTAAGATAAATGATTAACTATGTGTAATAACAACTCTATTTAATATCTTTAAAATACATTCGGTTTTCCAAAGCTTGACGAATATAGCCGAAGCGCATAATTTTAATAGTACTACTGTAATACTCCTGGTGCTGCGAAAGCATTAATCACTTTCTTCTGATCTCGTTGCCCGTTAAAAAATAGAGTAATGTTAAATAGTCTATAATTTTCTTTATCAAGAATTAGGCTATCAAATTATCTTAACGGTTTCGAACAAAAAAGCTCAGCTTTATATTGAATTATCAATAACTAGTCCGTTAACTGTACCCACAAAAGTATTCATTTTATCAACAAGGAGATAATTTAAAAACCGGCAACGACAAAAACTCGTGTCTTGCACTGGTCAAACAAAATCAAGCTGGAAGGAGGTGATGCGCCGATTTCTCCGAATAAGATTAATAAATGCACGCGGGTTGCGGGAACCGCGGCTAATGACACCAGGCTGCAGATATTTTTTATCGCAAATTTAAAACACAAACTGGTTGTGGTACAGCTACCGCTCCCGCCCCTCTGTACTCTGCATAGGAGCCCAATGCCGACGAGCAGTGACCATGGACCTAACGTGTCCTGGGATGCTTTTTGAAGTTAAAACCTTTTTCTCTTAAATACACACTTTAATTTAATCACTTACAACCCTTTTTTGTTTTTAGAAATTTATGTAGGAAAAATTGATGTGACATAAGCTAATATCTTGACTTGTTAAATGTCGAAAGACGCTTAACTTAGACCATTTATGATTAAGAAAGAATCAGAAAAAAATATTCATAGAATTATTGGTACTTGTACGCGTCGATATTTTTATGACATACCATTAAAAATTACCACCAATGTCTAAAATTGGATTCTAAACCAATCACATGCTATCCCGTCATCTACATAAAGCATGTTCTTCGTTGAATGTAAATTTTGGTATTTAGTTAGAGGCGTTTAGTTTTTTTTTTGTGAAATTGGAATATTTCTTAAAGTGGACTTTTAGTTGTCATTTGTTTTGAATACTGATAAAATGAAAGAGATAAATAAATATTATAATAGGTTTTCGTTTGGAAGAGAATGACATAGAATTCGCAAGACATAATTGGCGTGTGAACTTGTACTTAGTCGTTTTGAGATCACTTTTACTTCATGTACATTGCACACGATGTTTTTTAAAAACTATTATTAAGACTCGATGCTTAAAAGCGAATTGTTGAAAATGACTAATGTGTTGCCAACCTTTTTTCACAACGTCATCGGACTTTACATAACAGTGAATTGATTTGCAGTTGCAGCAGAAACTGATTATACCAGGCTCTAGACAATAATATATAAGAGTTGTCAGATTGTCTCTTTAATTTTTATAACAACTATGTGAACTTAAAATTGGGGCTGGCTAAAGATGTAGCTATTGTTCTTTTTAAATTTGCTTATTAAGTATACAGTAGTCTAACAATATATTTAAGTTAATTACTGAGATACATTTAGTTACGCTAATTAAAAATTACGCGATAATATCTAAATGAGATGAAATGTTTTTATTGTCATGTTTATGTAAAATATCTAGACCCATACAACGATGCGTAAGTATTATTACAATTCTGATAGTCTAAGTTCCGAAACTAGGATCTACCGAGCTGATAATGGAATGAAATCTATCTTATAGTAAATTTAGTAAATCCGAAAATATATCAAAAATAGGTTGCATAATAAAATTCTGGCAAAATATCTTTTTTATTTTTAAAAACATGGTTTTCATTAAATGGTGCAATATTAAGATAATAGGAAATGTTTATCCCGACTCAAAGTATAAGACTATAGAATGTGCAGAAGTTGGTTTGCCAGGTATAAACAGATATGTCAGTGCCAGTTACTTTTACGGAATTGAATAAAAGAAAAAAAAATAATTTATGAGCAGTTTAATTACCATTTTTTAAAAAATAGTTAAAAATATTCAATTCAGGATTTTTTGACAATCCATTCTTAATATGACTTCTAATGCATTATTTTATTTATATAATATGTTTCATTCTATTATCAGCTCGATATAGGTTCGAATCTTCTGCTACGGCAACTACCTTTTTCCAGCTGCGACTGTACTGTGCATAAGGTATGAATACGTGTGTGTAGTCCGAGCTAAATTAAATAAAATCGATTGATTAAAAAACAGTAAGTATATTTTCATTGGGAGTGAAAAATGAAAGTACATTCTTGCGTTCGAGAGAAGCGACAGTATGTGATAGAATTATATAAAATACTAGATGTTGTCTGCGTAAAATTCTCTAGCTTTTTTAGATAATATGTTGAAGAGTAGCTTATGTCACTCTTATGTTTTGCATTTTAATGGTAGACGCTGACATCACCTAGGCCTGCCTACATGCCTATAAGTCGAAATTTACTTTAAATTTTATTGTTCAAAAAAAATTAGTTGAAGTTTTTCTTCAGTTTTTCTATATTGTTTAAGTACCATCAATTGCTTAAAAATTAACATACTATTGTTGAATAAATTTGCCAATTGGTTTTGTTTTTGAAGGATATTCTTGTTTTCGGGTGTATTACTTCCATTAATCTTAGAAATATAATTTCATCAACCACTAATTACGGTATTTGTACAATCTATGAAACGTCAGATCGCTTCTGTGGTCTAGCGGTTCAGTTGTTGGACTTTACTCCATGAGATCCCGGGTTCAAAACCCGGGTCGTGCAACAAAAAGAAAATTGGGTTTTTCCAATTTTCTAATTAAAAAAAAATGTTGCTCGGGAGAGGATATGTGACCGGTAGGCGATAGGCTTGCCACCTATCACATTGTGGGACTTAGTATCTTCGGCTAATCTTGGGTGCCCTGGTTGTGCCTCTGCCTACCTCTTCGGGGATATGGGCGTGAAGATACTTTTGTTTATGAAACGTCAGTATTGCCATTTTTCCAGCACAGTACAAAATGTTGGCTACCCTACAACCAGCGCAGGCGCAAACACGATGCCACATGATCACACTAATCGTGACATCCTCTCACCTATGTACGTAAATAATTTAATTCACTGTTTTGTGGGATTTTATGAGAATCGTGAGATTAGAACCTACTCATAGTCCTTTAAACGATTAGTGCACCCATGAACCCTTAAAATTTCTGTATTTTAACTAACCTTTCCACTGCGTGTTTATTTTTGAAGTAAACACTTCTTAAGCGGCGTTGCGCTCTTTTTTTGGAACGGGTAAAACCTTCTAAACTCGCGTCAGGACGCGTGACCTGATCCAAAATTCGTAAGACGGCGCAGGGCGCTAACGCGAATGTTCGTGTTGTCATGTTTGTATACGATATCGCAATAAATGAATACCTATTGTATTCTACCACATAAATGATAGTAATTTCATAGTGACAATTAAAGAAATTCGTGCGACCCTAACCATTCCAAAATATCAAAAATGCATTACATTAATATTCAAGTTTTCACTTCTGCCGGCACTCCCAGTGTGCAACCCGTCGTTTTTTTAAGATAACAACCAAACATGTAGGTCTTCTGATGGTAAGACACAATCGTTACTTACATATAAATGTTACTAAAAAATCGCTATTTTACATCCGAGTCTTAAATTCGAAGTTAATAAATTGCCCTAACCTCCAGCTGTGACAAACCCATAGTCTGCTAGTTAAATAATCTAGGTACCTATTTAAATAACTAGTAGTATCAGTTGGAGATCCGTCAACATTTTCGTCATCGTCTAAAAATTATGTAAAAATTAGTTGTGTAGTCGAAATGAAATCGTAATTTTTTTTTATTTTGAAACAAAGAATTGGAAGTGTTCTTTGTTTCAAAATAAAAAAATAGGGCTAATAAAACTTAGTTATACTAAAACAGGTATTAATATCTAGTATAAAATAATATGCAAGCATCGATAACGTAGATATCGGTTTTCACCTGCTTCTGATAAAAGTACCGTACTTCTAGCACGGATAATATCGACTAAGCAATCGATCGATCGAATCCTAGCTATCGATATAAATGCATCAGTATCATAGGTATAGTGCGTTTACTTCTAATTTTTTTTCTCAGACAAGTTACACAAATTGAATCTAAGCCCAAAGTAAGCAAATTATATGCTTGTGTTATGGGTGTTAGTTATCGATTCTAATACATTGAAATACTTAATAGATAAAATAATAAATAGTAAATAGATAAAATAGATAGAATAAATTTAATAAACACCCAGACCCGGAAATACAAACATCTAAATGTTTATCACACAAATGCCTGCCCCCATTGGGAATTGAACTCGAGCCTCGTGGTTAGTCAGTGTAGGTAGGTAGGTAGTGTGCGATAGCCACTCGACCAACGAGGCGGTCAAAATTTTGACATTTGTATCTGTTATTAAACTTTGTATATTTTATCGTGAATATTTATCAACTCATCGTTGTTCGAGCTTTGGATAATTTGCCTGGAGGCTTTTGTATGGTAGTTGCTAGAAGTTGCATGGCTTACTCTTAACGAAATGTGAAAATACCGATTCTTGTATGCGTACTGCAAGTTTCATAAATATTTATCGAAAGTCTCTATCGACAACATGTCGATAAGAGTCCGTGATAGAGCCGCAGATAAATTGAACTAGTTGAAGATAACGGGCCAGGACATGTGAGACGTGATCGCTTTATAAGTTAAAAGCTACATTAACGGCAAGTCTCATCTGCATACGTACAGATAAACGAACATGTTAATGTTTTATATGAATTCAATTACGAACAAATTAAAGACACTTTTTATCTTGGACACTGGACTAGTTATATTGTATTAATCTCAATTTTATTTTATTTTATACTAGCCGACCCGATAGATTTTGTGCTGTCCCAACTATGAATAAGTAGAACTTTTGAACTTTTGACAATAACTGACATGCTAAAAAATAGCAAGATTGGTCCATCTGTTCACGTGTGATGCGATTACAAGGGAAATGGCAATTCAGTTTGTATAAAAACTAGTCATAACGGCGAACTTCGTATTGCTTGATATTAACAGCTACTAACAGGTTGTGTAGGTTAAGGAATTGTTTTTTTCTACTTTTCTCTGTTATTTCTCTCTTTCGATCACGAAACCTTGTGCTTATTTGCTAACCTTTCAAATACTAAAAAATATAAGTTTGCTGACTATCCTACCATTTATACATTTGTCAGAACACAGTGGCACTGGCATTAACAAATCTGTAATATTAAAAAATAAATTATTTTATCGGATTTGTTAAATTCATTTGTAACTTAATGTTAGTACACCCCAGTACCGTGTTGAAAAGTAGCTAAAATGACATCTACGATTCCAATTCGCATAATATCTAGATTCAAGTGGAGCCCTACAGGACTAAATGATGACTTGTAACATAAATCCTTTTTTGTGAATTTGGTAAAAGTAAAATCTTTTTATAGAGTAATAATGGCTTTCATCTCAACCGAAAATCAGCCATAAAAAAGTAGATCGAATTTATATACATCAGGACAGAAACTAAATGAAAACTTGCAACGAAAATCCCTTTTGTTGAATTTGGTGATTGTTATTTTTTTTTGAGTAATGGCTTTCAGCCATACTAAAAAAAATAACAACATATTCATATATACATACTTTTACTGATTGTCGATTAAGACAATCAGTAAAAGTATGTTGAATTTGACAGGTAAATAAAAAAAATATTAAAATTTGAAGTTATACTTCTTTTGGCGCGTTAGGAAAAAATGTCACGAAAAACCGACATGATGAAGTTAGCTATAGATAACATTTTAGTTTTTTGTGATATTTTTATTAAATATTAAATAAACTTTATTTAACTAAATAATGCATTATAATAAAACTTTTAATGTATTAAATACCTTTTTCTATGGTTAGTGTCATTTTGTCTACAAATGTAAAATAAGGCAAAAGATAAAATTTTTAAAAATGTTTTTATCTTATTACGCCGAAGAAGTATAACTTCTAACGCGTGTACATAAGTAGACACACAATTTTTTTTTTAATTTATTTTTTTTTCTTTAGGTAAATAATAACTTGTACAAATAATATTTTTTGTTGAATTGGGTGATTTTTGAATTGAGTAATGGCAACCCTAAATTCAGTTAGCCTCAAGCCTTTACATGCAAATAATTCCTTATTTACAATGTTTTTGACAGCGGTATGTTTCGAGAACACAAGTAACGGGCTAGAAGACTAGGCCGTAAAATCCGGGGTTACGAAGGGTCGAGCGACAAATGTTGTGGAATATTGTTTCCTGGGAAATGGTGGAAGATATTGCGATTTTATTTATTCATTTAAAACACAGTGAATCCGAAATATAATCATTTAATCAGAAGAATCAGACCGCCTCGTTGGTCGAGTGGCTAGCGTACACGCCTCACTACGCCGACCAACCGAAAGGCTCTGGTTCGCTTCCCGACGGGGGCCGGCATTTGTATGATGAACATTTAAATGTCTGCATTTCCGGGTCTGGGTGTTTATTAAATTTATTTTGGTATCTATTTAAGTATTGCTATATATTAGAATCGTTGACTAACACACATAACACAAGCATATAATATGCTTACTTTGGGGTTAGATTCAATTTGTGTAACTTGTTCAGAGATATTTATTTATTTATTATTTATTTAATCGCATTAAAACTGTAGACTACTTAATGGAAAGCCATGGGTGAACTAACATTAAAAAAATATTATAGTAAAATTGCTAAAAACTGCCTCCAATTCTAACATCATCTAAGGAAAAAAATATGTATTTAGAAATATACTTCACATACTACTTATTATATATCGATCAAACCTGTATGAAACCATCCTTAAATTTTGTTCTATCTTTTTTTTAAGGATAATGGAAGGCAAACAAGGAGACGGATTTCCTGATGGTAAGAAATTCACGCAGCCTAGAGATATCAAAGTTGGTAATGGTGCGTTGCCGACCTGAGGCCGGAATGTTAGGCCTAGAGCATAAGTCTACCTTTTAAAAAAAAGCATCAAAATCCATTCGACATCTTTAAAAAAATTAACAGAAGACTTAATAACCTTCTCTTTTTGAAAACGGTTAAAAAAAGAAAATTTGCTTGAAATTTAAATTAATTTTATTATGATAAACTGATTTTGCTTTATTTTTATTTTTTTATTTATTTTATGTTATAGGAAGGCAAACAAGCAGACGGATTTCCTGATGGTTATAAATTCACGCCGCCTAGAGACACCAAAGATGGTAATGGTGCGTTGCCAACCTGGAGTCAGAATGTTAGGCCTCGAGCAAAAGTAAGTTAACCGGCTACCTTACCCTCCGAACCGGAACACGTCATGACGTTATAACGGCAGGAATAGGTAAAGCGGTGGTACCAATCCGGGCGAGTCGCTGCAAAACTCTACCACCTAGTCAGATGTCACGGTGTTAGTGATAATAAGCCTATGCTCGCCTTTTACGAGCTGCCTGGCAAGAAACGCAGATGGTCTATTCTGCAAAGGAGCCCGGACCAACACGGGGCAAAAAATATGAAAAAATATGATATGCTATAGGACATATGAAAAAATGGTCAGTTCTGCGTTTTTCTCTAAGAGTTTAAACTCTAAGAGTAAAACGCAGAAGAGATCAACCATTCAGAGGAGTGAGTCGGTTTATTTGGTACAAACACCGTGACCATGACTTGGTGTTGGTTTATCGTTTGATTTGTTGCTATCATCGATTTTCCTCTTCCTGGCGCCAAAACTTTAGTGCCTACTACTATCATCCCCTTAGCGGCTTAGCCCATGTTGATCAAGGTACCTTATGTTGTATTTATATCTTATCTTCCTCAGCGCTTGGCAGCTTTTTTTATATTATAGGAAAGCAAACAAACAGACGGATTTCCTGATGGTAAGAAATTCACGCCGCCTAGAGACACCAAAGATGGTAATGGTGCGTTGACGTAAAAAAACTTAATTACTTATTGTGTAATTTTAAAACAAAGCAATAAAACGTAAAAAAACTTTTTTTACTTATTGTGTAATCTTTGAAAAAAAACAATAAAACATAAAAAAATTAGTTACTTATTGTGTAATTTTAAAACAAAGCAATAAAACGTAAAAGAAACTTATTTACTTATTGTGTAATTTTAAAACAAAGCAATAAAACGTAAAAAAACTTTTTTACTTATTGTGTAATCTTTAAAAAAAAACAATGAAACATTAAAAAAATTAGTAACTTATTGTGTAATTTTAAAACAAAGCAATAAAACGTAAAAGAAACTTATTTACTTATTGTGTAATTTTAAAACATATTTACGTTTACGTTTAGCCCACAGTTACAGTTACCTATTTATTACGCGTAGAAACAATTACAATATTTTATTGATGTTACGCGTTGATGTCTTTTGTATGAACATGAGTAGCATAATCTTTTTCAAGCTCTTACCCCGCCGTAAGCGTATTTACGCGTACATGTTTATATTACACGAATAAAAACATACTCGTATCTTAAGAAATTTGGCAACTTGTATCCCTGTCTTAGTCTAAGGTACTATAAAGCTTTATTTTGTAATAACATTTTATCTCCCCGTGTTGGTCTGGGCTCCGTTACTGAATAGACCATCTGCCTTCCTGACAGGCAGCTCGTAAAATGCGAGCCTAGGCTTACTGTCACTAACACCGTGACATCTGACTAGGTGGTAGAGTTTCGCAGCGACTCACCCGGATTGGTACAACCGCCTTACCTATTCCTGCCGCCATAACATTATGACATGTTCCGATTTAGAGGGTAAGGTAGCCGGTAAACTTACTATTTCTCGAGGCCTAACATCCCGGCCTCAGGTTGGCAACGCATCATTACCACCTTTAGTGTCTCTATGTGGTGTTAATTGCTTACCATCAGGAAATCCGTCTGCTTGTTTGCCTTCCTATAACATAAAATAAATAAAAAAATAAAAATAAAGCAAAATCAGTTTATGCTTCGATTGTCATAAAAAAAATAGGTAATGCAACTAAGACCCGACTCAATTTTAATATTACATCGTTTCACAAAAGTTAGCAATACTCAAAATTAATTGTGATTCTCTTTGGTTTATATAATCAGACCTAGTTTTTTAGGAAAAGGTACCTCGAAAGTACGCTCATTCATATAAAATAACAAATTTTCAAAATCGTTCCACAAATGACGGTGAAAAGCAATAACACAAGTTTATATAGGTAATAATATCAGTGTTTTCGGCTAGTCGTGGGTGCCCTAGTTGTGCCTCTGCCTACCACTTCGGGGATACAGGCATAAAGATACTTACTTTTTACTTACTTATATAAATATTAAGCGTCGCGCATATAAACTCCTTCTTTTAAGGTAGTATATTTTAATACGTATATACTTATAAGGTCTATTTTTATACGTAATATTGTATTAGGTAAAAATTTAATTTTACGATTCCTTTTAAAAGATATTAACTGATCTTGATACATAAGCCAAATGTTTTACATTTGCTATCCTTTAATATATAAAAACAAATACTAAAATAAAACTTTTTATTTGAAATACTCATTCAAAGTTTCTAATTAATTAAATTATTATCTTCACCAACGATTCCATTAAGGGCAAGAGCATCACTTTCGAACAAAAAAAAATAAAGAAAACGTAAACCTTTTTGGTGACCAATAAAAACATTTACGCATTTGATGCTAAATGTGAGCTTTTTATTCCACTATACTTTCATCTAAAAAAATACTAAAACATAAACATTTTATTTAAAATAAATATTTAAAGTTTCTAACTAATAAAATTATTATCTTCGCCAACGATTCTATTAAGGGCAAGAACATCACTATTGAACAAAAGAAAAGAAATAAATGGAACATAAAACATTTTGGTGACCAATAAAAAAGCATTTACGCATTTGCTTGGCTTACGTCCGCCGCCTAATTTATGTCCGGCGCAGTAAGTGAGTTCCATGACAGTGGTGATACCAGCGGGGACAATAATTCCGGTTTGGCTGCAGCATTGCAATTAAACTAGTGTCGCGACGGGTTCGCGACCGTGCGAAAGTGAAGCATGGGGAGGGGGGGCGAAGCCCGAGGTTCACAGGGGTCTCCGGAGTCCGACCATCAGTCCGCGCGTTAACGTCGGCGCAAGCGCACGCGTGGTCGCGGTTCCGTGCGATGTTGCGCTAGACCCCATGGTGTACCCTGAAGCGTCCCGCTGGGGAGCACCCGACACGCTAGCGCCCCTCTACGACGACGTCTATCGAGGTCAGATTTGCAATTGCGAATCCTTTGTTCTTAATCTCAAATATATTCCGTTGTTCTCCTTTCAATAAACAATAAATATTACCTCTGCTGTATCCTTAACCGCATGCAATATTATCTTGCTTACTTCATATTTGTAAAGGTTTTTTGTATGAATATTGTATGAATTTCGAACTTACAAACTAGATGTCATTTAGTGTCTTTAGTGTTAATGTATTTAGTTACACCTGCTCTTTTTTTACAAACTAAATGTTTTATTGAATGAGAGACTGGATTTTTATTCAAAATGAGCAAATCATGTAAATATAATATATATATAATAATAAAATGTATAATTTCTCGCACATAAATATATATAAATAATTTAATATTATTACTAATAATTTTCCTAATTGTTATAAAGTTATTAGTAAATATCAGTTATTTGTACCTATGCATCTCAAATCAATAAATAACTTAATATTATTACTAGTCATTTTTCCTAATTGTTCTCAAGTTATAAGTAAATATTAGTTATTTTTACCTATGCATCGCAAATTAGTAAATAACTTAATGTATTACTAATTATTATTCCTAATTGTTCTAAAGTTATTTGTAAATATTAGCTAGGTATTGGTACCTACCTATGCATCTGAAATCTAAAGTTCTAGATCATTACACCTAAAATTACTCGTAGTTGTAACACAGAAAAACGACACGTTTTTTAAAGAATTGACGGATTAAATGGTCGTTATTTTTGCCTATAAACCCATAGCGCTTAAATATTCTATTTACTAATCGATTGTCTATTAGCCAAGTCGGCTAACAGCTGATTCGTTTTGATCACTACTTATAAGTAGGACGCAGGTCTATGAACCGTAGATTCGTGAAGTTTATGTAATTAACATTTATTATATGGACATTATTATAGAATTATTGAACATATATACACTATTCTAGAAGAGATGTTATGATTTCTAATTATCAATAAACAACTTAACAAAGACAATACAATACCATGCTTATTGTTATATTTTGACAGTCAGATAGATACATTAAGTAGTATCAGTTTTATTTAATTAATATGTAATAAAACTATTTTATGAATGTTACGATGTAACTCTTAGAAATATATAAATAATAATAAAAGTATTTCCACGCCCATACCCTCAAAGTCATAGGCAGAGGCACATCCAGGGCAGACGCGACTAGCCGAAGAAATTAGTTTAAATGAAACCGAACAAAGAAATTTTCAGTAAGTCATACTAGATTGTTTCTTGTGATATCACTGACGTCAAGTATTTGAAGTATTTAATCGCATCTGTGGTCTAGCTGTCCAAGTGTTGGACTTGACTACATGAGGTCCCGGGTTCGAATCCCGGGTCGAGAAACAAAAACAAAATGTGATATTTCCAATTTTCTTATTTAAAAAAATATTGCTCGGTATTGGATTTGAGCCCGGTTGGCGATAAGCTTGCCACCTATCACACCGTGGGACTTAGTGTCTTCGGCTAATTGTGGGTGCCCTGGTTGTGCCTCTGTCTACCTCTTCGGGGATATGGGCGTGAATATACTGAAGTATTCCGTTTGTATTTCTGATAATCGCTTAATAATTTCTGTATCGTCTTATATATAATGAAACCCCATTTCCAATTGTCATCGCATAACACTTGAACGAATGTGTTTTAATTTTTGTCAAGAGAAGGTTCTCATGAAAAGGGAAACCAGGAAAATTGCAAGGAGAATAAAAAAACAATGCTTTCATTCATAAAAACTATTAGTAGCTGGTAATGTTCAGCGATAGGAAGTTCACCGAGTCGACTAGTTGGTAATAAATAAGTATCAATTAAAATTGCTTGATATGACAAAACAAACTATAATGTGACAAACTGGATTTGTAGAGTACAGTGCAATACAACAGAAACAATAGCGCTAGCGTCGTTGCAACAGAAAATAACCTTGTTGCAACAAAAAATAACGTATTTTTGCTGATGTGATGTCACTATTGTCACCTAGATACGGTCACTGTGTTAAGTAAAATAAAGTATCTTCACGCTCATATCCCCGAAGACGTGAAGTGTGAAGATGTGTCCCGAAGGCAGAGACACAACTAGGGTACTCTTGACTAGCTGAAGATAAGATATATGACAATGTGATAGGTGGCAAGCCTATCAACAACCGGGCACGTATGCAATTTTGGGCAACTCTATATTTATTAGAAAATTTAAAATAAACATTTTCTATTGTCCTCAAGACAAAAAAAAGACACCGGATCGCTAGACTCCAGAGGCGATGCTGTCACTATGTTAGTGACAAGTAAACGTTTTTCATTATTTGATCATCAGTCTGGCTTGATTTCGAAAACAACCCGGAGTCGATATTAGAAAACATATGATTATAAAGAAATTCTCTTCAAAAGTAATCCATAATCATTAATTCAATTTTAACAATTTTTTCAAGCTCGGTCAGTGCTTGCCATTATGATGTTGCAGTCAATGGTAATCGATAACACAGCACAAATATGAAACGGTATGAAAATCGCCTACAAAACGTTCGAAACGGCACATTCATGTAACATGCGCACCGACGAAGGCTTTAAGCTGTTTTGCTGTGCGAGTTTCCGTGGTATATTTAAATATGTCACGAACGTAATACGTCTTCTTTTGGGATTAACCAGCGCCATGAGATTAGCTACTAACATTATTTGTAAATTACATAGGTTTTTGCAATTCGATTGATCACAACAAAACTTTAATATTAAAAATATAAAGTAATTGCATGACAAATAGTTTGAATTTAGCGTAGGAAAGTGTTTTATTAATTAGGCTTAGTTTCCATTCTGTTACAAATTTGTACTGTGCCACACTAACATTGTAGTAAGGTGGTAAGAATAACAACACACCTGTAACTTCATCAGTGTGAACATTTTGTATGAACATTAGACTTTATACAACGATAAAGTTACTGGTGCGTTATTTGTTGTTATGTTGTGCTGGTCAACAGCGCCGTTAATCATTCAGATTGGAACACTGTGATGGCAAGTACTGACGTTATGGTGAAAAACAAAGGTAAGTCTGAAACATTGACTTTTAAATTTATATTAATATCAATAACATGATAAACTTTTTAAAGCTCTTACTCTGTATAAAACACGAAAAGATTGAAATTCAGAATTAAACTTACTTTTGCATATTATTAAAGCTTTTTGGCTCTACTTTAATAATAGTGATTATAAAACTAGTAAAACTTTGATAATAGTGATTTATTTTCTAGAAATCTTTTTCATTTGCTTCATTTTTAAATTTTTTTAATTATTTAGGCTTAGTTATATAATTATAGGTGATAATTAAAATTACAAGCAACATCAAACGTTATGGATTAATAATACATATTAGGTACTTAAACAGAATATTTGTTATTTTCGAAAAGTAAGATATTTTATTACATTAGGTCATTTAAGCAATAAATTATTTTACGTCTAATTTTGGAACCAATAATATAACAAAATAAAATAAAACACAGACTTACTTTTTTGCAAATATGTAATTATTAATATTATTCTTACATACGTTGTTTCGATATGGAGTGTCTTATGTTTATTTGTTGGCTATTCAATTTTTTTTGTATAAATTAACATTTAAAAATATGTTTAAAGGACTAACAACCGCGATCAAATACTTCAATTATCCTTTAATCAGTCATTAAGTCGACATTTTATATATAGCATTAAGACTTAGTGATAGATTAAAAGATAATTAACGTCTCTGAGAGCATTTATTAGTGTGTTTAACTTCTAAAACTGTACCTATGTCATATAAATGTATATGTAATTATATGAACTAGTGATCGCCCATTGGTAGAAATTCGACCATTATAAATTTTATATCTTGTTGATAAGAACGCCATCTTCCTTTCTCAAGACCACCTACTTTGTTTCCAAACTTTTTAGTGTGCCATCTGTGATCTTGTATCGTTATCATCAATATATTTGTTTGTGTGTGTCAAATGCATGGTAGTGTGAGTAATGTTTTACTTATTGATTTAA
>NJDD01001505.1:309436-330230 GCA_002245505.1 Calephelis nemesis | reverse complement strand
TGTTAATCCTATTAATATTATAAATGCGAAAGTTTGTATGTATGGATGTATGGATGTTTGTTACTCTTTCACGCAAAAACTACAAAGCCGATTACGATGAAATTTGGTATGTAGGTAGCTCAAGACCCAGAATAACATATAGGCTACTTTTTATCCCGGAGTTCCCGCGGGATTGGGACTTACGCGGGTGAAACCGCGGGGTGCAGCTAGTATTTTATATAAATAAATATGTCTGAACTAATCTAACCCCAAAGTAAGCAAATTATATGCTTGTGTTATGGGTGTTAGTCAACGATTCTAATACATGGAAACACTTCAATAGATACCAGAATATATTTAATATACCTACACCTCGACCCGGAAATGCAGACATCAAAATGTTCATCACACAAATGTCTGCCGTTGGGAATCAAACCCGAGCCTCGCGGATGATACGTGTAGTTAAGCATGTACGTTAGCCACTCGACCAACAAGGCGGTCATATGTTCAATAAATCTTTTAATCTACAAACTCCATAAAAATGAATAGTAGGTTAAGTTTATCTTAAGCGATAGATTTTATTGTAACTTATCTTTGTCTTTCCCTTGGAATCAGAAAACGACAATAACGAGGTGCCTTGTCGCAAGACAAGACGCGACAGGAATAGTAATGGCAGCAGGAATAATAATGAGCTTGTATTTTACATTGTATCAGATATTTGACCTCTTACTCTATACGTTATTACTAAGTATTGTATAGGGGTCAGACATCTGCATTGATGTGTGTACATTAAAAAAAACGACGGGTTGCACTCAGGTGCCGGCAGAAGTGAAAACTTGAATAGTAATGTTGTGGATTTTTTATGTGGTGGAATACAATATTCAATTTTTGCGCTATCGTACACAAACATGACAACACGAACATTTGCGCAAGCCCTGTGCCGTCTTACGAATTTTCGATCAGGTCTAGTGTCCTGACGCGAGTTAACAAGGTTTTAGCCATTCCAAAAAATGCGCACGCCACTAAAAAAGTTTTCACTTTAAAAAATATTACTGGTTTCAGCAAATACCAGTTAATCACTTTGCTTATTCCCGGCACTAAAATGTCATTACTAGCAATGTATTAATACCAACATTGATGTAGGTATATAGGCAAAAAACCTTGATGTAGGTATTTTTAGCCCCGACGTAATATTACCTGAGGGGTATTTTAAGTTTGTCGTGTCTGTCTGTGACAGCTTAACTATGGAACAAATGGACCAATTTCGATGCGGTTTTTTTTAATGCTGACGTGATCAAAATGGTTCTAAACTACAGCACATAAAGGTTTTGTGAGGGCATCATTAAAATATTGAATTTAAGATTATTTGCAATTAAAATTAGTTTGTTTTGCTTGCAATAAATAAATAAATAAAAACCCTTTTATTTCTTGCCTAATTGGCATCGATATTTATAATTACTTAAAAAAAGAGTATCTTCACGCCCATATCCCCGAAGAGGTAGACAGAGGCACAACCAGGGCACCCACGACTAGCCGAAGACACTAAGTCCCACAATGTGGCCAACTTTTTTTTTTATTAGAAAATTGGAAAAATCCAATTTTCTTTTTGATGGCCGACCCGGGATTCGAACCCGGGACCTTATGCAGTCAAGTCCAACACCCGGACCGCTAGACCACAGAGGCGAATTACTTACATTTATTATACTATTTGTTTTTATTTGCTCGATGTAAGAACCTCTCCTAGGTGAAGGCCTCCTCCAGAGTTTGCCATCTGTCCCTGTTTCTTGCTACTTTTACCCTGTCCTGACCTTGCTTGCAATATAAAGTAATAAAATGTTTTCGTCGATACAATTACCATATAAAATATATAAAACAAAAATGCTATTAATTTATTTAAAGATTACTAAATATGTTACACGTGGTGACATTTCCCAATATCATAAACATTTCTCTTATTAAAATTCTATGAGTTTTATAAAAACGAAAGCAGTTCATTGATGAATAACTAGTACTAATTTTAAAACTGTTGTTGGTCCGGGCTCCTTTGCAGAATAGACCATCTGCCTTCCTGCCCGGCAGCTCCTAAAAGGCGAGCATGGGCCTACCATCACTAACATCGTGACATCTGATTAGGTGGTAGAGATTCTCAGCGACTCATCCAGATTGGTACCACCGCCTTACCTATTCCTGCCGCCATAATGTCAATGTTTGCCGTTGACGTGTTCCGATTTGGAGGCTAAGGTAGCCGGTAAACTTACTTTTGCTTGAGGCCTGCCATCCCGGCCTTAGGTTGGCAACGCACAATTACCACCATTTGGTGTCTCTAGGCCGCGTGAATTTCTTATCATCAGGAAATCCGTCTGCTTGTTTGTATTCCAATAACATAAAAAAAACTAAAGAATATGTCAAAATTAATAAAACAAGACTCTCTTTAATAGTTAAATTTCGTGTAATAGCTGATCTATATAAATATTTAATTGAATTTGCAATGAACTAACCTGACCATATAAAGATTTGAATTGTAATCATCAGTTTTTTGAGCTATTATGATAACTAGTGGTCGCCCATTGGTCGAAGTTCGACCATAATAAATTTAAATATCTTGTTGATAAGAACGTCATCTTCATTTCTTAATACCAACTACTTTGATTCTAATAATAATAAAGTATCCTACATTATAAAACCTAAAATTTCTATTTTAAAGAAAAAAAATGTTTTATTGCCTGAATATTAATATAACAAAGTTTGTTAAGCCCCAACGGAAAAGGAGGCGCTAGACGTCTCTCTTTCTTACTTTCTGTGTTTGTGTTTGAGTGTACCTGTATTGTAGTAGTATATGTATCTCCTAAACGAATGGATCGATTTCGATGAGTTTTTTTGTTTCAAAGCCAACATGAATGAGATGGTCCTTAACTATAACTTGAGTAAAGATTTTGTCAGAAGTTATAATTGTTTTTTTAGTTTAATGATTATTATTTTAGTAACATCTTTTAAAACAATATAATGTGCTTTTAATAAGCCAAGTTAGTTTATGTCAAGTTAAAGTTATATGTGTTAAAAACATGAACGTGCAAAAGTATAGTAGTACTATTTAAATTATGCGCTTCGGCTACATTCGTGAAGCTTCGGAAATCCAAATGTATTTTAAAGACATCTTTATAGAGTTGTTATTACACATAATTAATCATTTCGCTTAAATTTAAATTATGGTTAGCCAATTTAAAAATAAAAGTATAAAATGTAAAAAGTGTAAAGCCGAAGCGCATAATTTAAATAGTAATACTAAACAAGTTTTATTTTAGAAGCGTATTTGTAATTGGTAATTTTTATGATGCAAATTTCATATTCTGCCTTTTTTATATGATCACGAAAAAAAAATTTCGCTAAAATGATAAAATAGTAAACTAATAGACTCACACGATTTTAATAATGTAGCGCTAGTGGTGTCGAACAGTACATAATTTACTAAAGCTATTCTATAAATAACTAACTGTTACCAGCGTCTTACCTTTCATGTTGGTTCAAACTATACATGCTGAGCAAATTTGATCAAAATTGGTTAAATAATTTAAGAATCCATTACAGACAAACAAGAAATCGCATTATGTTTGTATATCAGGAAGAAGATAAGAGAAAGAAGAGGTTTAGTGATAAAATGTCACTATCAGTTATTAAGTTACAATCAGTCGATGATCTACATACATGTTAAGCGTTACTAGGTGGTAGAGTTTCGCAGCGACTCGCCCGGATTGGTATCAACGCCTTACGCCAAAACGTCAATGCTTGCCGTTGACGTGTTCCGGCTCGGAGAGTAGGGTAAACTTACGTTTGCCCGGGGCCTAACACCCCGGCCTCAGGTTGTCAACGCACCATTACCACCTTTAGTGTCTCTAGGTGGCGTAAATTTTTTACCATCAGGAAATCCGTCTGCTTGCTTGCCTTCCAGAATCGTAAAAAAAACCGGATAAAGAATCTAAATTCCTGTTATACAGTTTCTATACTATTCATAGTCCATCCTTAATCATTACGAATAACATCTTTGGTATCTATAGGCGATTTGTCTGCCCACTGGTATTACTCTACAAAAAAATCGTTTATGAAGTTCCATAAATTTATTTTTAATTATACCTATTTTTTAATTGCACGTACATTAGTATCATTAAGTTAATATATGATTTCCGTGTTCTTATTGGTCTTACTTCCTTTAAGAGAGCTACTTTATCTTGATATATAATGTTGAATTTGTCACAGTAGTGTTGATAGTGCGAATGACACTGGTAAAAATATAATAGGGCTTCCAGACAGATCATGCCTTCCAATACTTAACCTTGCTGGTTTGTATACGTCTAGATAGTAGATTTAATCCAAATTATAAATAATCAGAAGATGAAAACAAAGTGCCGAACTGTTGAAAAAAATGTGTTGTGTCGTCTAAGGGCTGAATGATTTCACCGATCACATCGAAAATCGAGTTTAGTTTATAAAGAGTCAAACCTCTAATCTATAATACATACATACATACATATCTTCACCCTTCACACCTTTGTTCTCCCCGGGTACCTACATCTATCCACATTGGCATTGTATATCTGCTTTGTCAATCTATCATCTATCATTCTTTCTACATGACCGAACACATTTTAACACCAACATTATAACAACATTTATAATTTCATCATTCATAATATATTGTTTAAATATAGCTTCCGCCCGCGACTCCGTCCGCGCGGATGTCGGTCTTCGCGTGATAACCGAAAAATTAAGATTTTTTTTCCCACGTATTTTTCCAGGATAAAAAGTATTTAATTTTATGCCCATAATAATAAGGTATAATTATACCAAGTTTCATAAAAATCAAACCGTTAGTTTTCACGTGATGTCTGAACATGCAAACAGACAGACAATTCTTTTTAATCACATATTTGGGTTTGGTATCGATCCAGTAACACCCCTGCTATTTATTTTTTCAATATTTTCAATGTACAGAATTGATCCTTCTACAGATTTATTATAAGTATAGATATCACAGACGGTCGGACAACGGACAGGAACAGTGCTTACAGTCAATGTCAATGCTATAATAATGTGAATATATAATGTCTAATCTAATCTAAAATTAGTAAATCTATAAAATCTCTATAATACTTTAAAACATTTCGCAAGTTTAAGTCATAAAAGCTTTAGAACAATATAAGACGACCTTCTTTAATGGAAACCAACGGTAATTTTAAAGCTAGTTTACTCTCTGTCAACGCTGAGATGTCCAATTAAAGTCAGATCTAAAAATCATTTAAATCGTCTGTTTATGGCCTTACAAATGACAAAATGGCGCCGACTTGCGGAATAGATCAACTTAACGATATCCTTTTAAATGCCTTGATGTACTTGTAAAGTTTATGGTTTTTATGTTGTTAGATAGCGAACAAGGCGGCTTCTCTGAGAGTAAGAACCTAGACTCTAGATATCGTTATCTTATAGTATGGAACACGACAATGGCAGTCATCAGGTACAATGATGCTATGGTGACAAGAACAGGTAAAGCAGTGTTATCCATTCAGATGAGTTCTGTATTACTTTATATTTTAATTGCAGTTTAAGTAATATTCAAGTTTTAATTTAGTTCTTCAATCTTCTCTTCCTAAATTCACTTCTGTGGTCTAATTGGGTGTTTCCAATTTTCTAATAAAAAAAAGTTGCTCGGGATTGAATATGTGCCCGGTTGGTGATAGGATAGCCACCTATCACAATATGGGATTAGTGTCTTCGGTTAGTCGTGGGTGCCCTGGTTGTGCCTCTGTCTACTCCTTCGGGAAAATGGGCGTAAAGATACTTGTTTTTTTTAAATTTTATAATCTAAATTATTCCTCTAGCAAGCAACGGCACACCACATCCCGATTTCTCTTTTATCTAGGAATATACTTTTTTAATCATATAATGTATCTGTTTGTGTTCACTTTTCACTTCTACAAATGTGATGCTTTTAATTTTCACTTTAGCTTTTAACATTAAAAGTGTCATTCACTATTGGGACAGATTTGAAATAAATTTGCATGTGTATTTTAAAACAACCGGTTTTTTAAACATGTGTAAATAACGTCACTTGTGTTTTAGATCCATATCTAAATGTTATGTTACTATCTTTTCTTTTCACCATTATCATACTAGCGTTATCTCTGATTGTTTTTTAAACACAGAAATCTAGTGTCCTATTTTCTGTCATTTATTCACTTTGCACGATCTCCCATCATTGACAGTAAATCCATTCATACAAAGGTCTTGTTCGAAGGCATTTAGTTAGTGCTATGAAGCACTTATGTCAAATTATAGGTTAGAATGTAGATAAATTCTTCAGTTTCTTTTATGCTTGGCATAACCGTATCTGATACTAGCCAAATGTTATTAGTTAATTTGCCCCTTTCTGGGGTCGGCAAATGCTACTTTTAGGCAATGCTGCCATTTTTTCCATTTTGTGAGATTAGGCAACAAGGAAGTACACAGTATATTAATTTCTTCATAATTATTTCACCTGTGACTTGAACTGAACAAAACTGAACTGTAATAGGAAGTTCACTAATTACGAAAAAAATACGTCCATCTTCTTTGATGATGGCGCCAAAACTCCGATACTAGCCAACTTTAACTTATTTTTAACAATTCATGAGTTGTCATAATCCGTCATGCATATCAGGATTTCAGGTAAAGAGGTAGCATCGAGAAAACAGAATACATCATTTGTTATGAATACTTAACGTGTGCGCTTTATCCGAATGAAATTATAAAAGTACCAACAAAATCGATTAATTTTACTTATTTTGTATGCGAAATTCAAGAACTATAAGGCACCAGTTATTTTTTTGTCTCGATTTTTTTAAAACTCCATATCTAGGTAATGTTGGCAAGAAATTTAAGGACTTCAAAAAAAGGAGGATATATTATGTACGACTCCTTTAATTTTTATGTATTACTAGCTGTCGCGACGAACTTCATTTCACCCTTTCAGTTTGTATGGAAAAAACTAAATTGTTGTATTTTCTAGTGTCCTAGCAGTTATCCCTTTTTCTTATTTTTAAACCTTTTTTAAAATGTATGTTTCTTACAATTATAATATTTTGTCTAATTGACTGCCTTGATTTTTAAACCCCAACGGAAAAAGAGTGGTGTTATCATAAAATTCTCGTGTCACAATGTTCGTTCCCGTAATCCTTCGAAACAGCTTGACCGATTATCATGAAATTTTATGAGCATGTTGAATAGGTCTGAGAATCGGCCAACATCTATTTTATATCCCTAAGTCATAAGTGTGACTCTCCCCCAATTTTTTACTAAAATCACATTTAAAAAAACAGCAGAACAATGTCTGCCGGGTCAGCTAGTAATTTTATAAATACGGGTTTATGATACAGAGGACACAACAAGGTAAAAGTCAAATTTGCTTTTCAATCTTTTAGGAAATATCGTAGAATGAATTTTCATAAAACTTTTAGACTCCGCTATAGTCCTTTGAAGGTACATTTTTCAAAGAACACAAAAGTTCATTAAAATCGATCCAGCTGTTTAATCGTGAAAGCGTAATCGTTTTCACGATTAAACAGCTAGATTTAATTTGACTGGTATTTCTTATAGCCCGGTCATTATACGATATTGAAAAAACAAAAATTCCGACAGAGGTGAATTTTTGTAAAGACCTTTATTTTGCTATAAAAATTTAAAATTTGAAAGTCCCCATTATACATTTATTTTTCAAGAAAGGTTGTAGTGCCAAATGCAGTTGTAAAAAAGTAGGGCTACAGTGTCCACCTGCGTGTACCAATTGCCGAGGTAGAATAGGCCTACTGGGGAAACCACGTTAAAAAAACGCGCTCAGTACACTACTTCACAGGTGGTGTAGAAACGTGTGCACATTATATATAACGTGACTTAGAATCGTGATATCTGGGGAACGGTCATACTTATAGAAAAAAATTTTAGTACCATTTTTGTAGAGAATTTTGAGATCCACAAATTTGGTCTGAGGTACTTTTTCAACCTACACAAACCTACGGTTTTTGATAAAAACTCGAAAAACCTAAAATTTTGACCTTTGACTCCGAACAACTTCTAAAGCACTTATAGGAGAGATGGGGACTTTTAAATTTTCAAATTTAATAGTAAAATGAAGGTCTTTACCAAAATTCAGCTTTGTCGGATTTTTTGTTCTTTCATTACTGTTTTCAGGTTTAAATTGGCCGGATTATTAAGACAGACATTGTTTAACATTTATAATGTTATAGTATTATTTTAGGTAATGTAGTAAACATGTAGGATGTTTCAAGTTAGTTAATACCGCGATAGTAAGATCGTGTTGTGTGCAGTCGGGTAAGTGCAGTGAATAAATATCACGAGGATCACGACTTGGCGGTTAATAGTTTAGCTGATCTTCCACAATCCGTTAATAGCCTTGGAGATTAATGGTCGTAGTTTTAAATTTGTTGAGTAAATCAACAAAGTTTATTTGAAATTGGAGGAAAAAGCCAATCTCCTGATGGAAGTGTCTCCTCAGTGTGTGGCGATTCAAATCTGGTGGTAGTTTGTAAAAATGTTAGCGTGCACAAGCACATCTTTAATAAAAAAAGGGAATTTCAAATCATATTTAGTAAGTATGGCAGTTTGGTCAGTCAAACATAATAAAATCCGTTGGTAAGGCTAACATTTTGATCCTCTTGAAACCGTAACATGACTTGGCGAGCACTGACGTACTGACAACAGGAAGAAGTAAAGCGGTACCAAACTGGGCGAATTGTCGTTTAGCGGTACCACCTAGGATAGGTTGCGAAGCTATCAATAAAAATCTTCGCCTTTTGACCTGTCTATATTCTACAATTATACGTAGGGCCAACAAGGGCAACACGAGAAAAATGGACAAATTTTTTTTGGTCATAATTTGAGTCTAATTTAATAAGCAAAGTATATTTTATGAAGATAGTTTTAGTAGGAGCAGAGATTATAGAGAAGGAGTTTAAGAAAGAGGGGAAAGTAGAAGAGTCTAATTAGTTAAACTCAGCATAATAGCAAAAAACCGACTTTGATTTCAATAAGTATGTCACCTACGTACACAATAATGTTATGTAGGTTAGTTTTCCTTGAGATTCCACCATAAGATCCAAACTTTGTAGCAATGGGACTGACTCGAAAGTATGTTCTATCTTACAATTACATTATTAAAATTCGTTTAGGAATCGATTAATATACATTTAAAATCGGTTAAAAAGGAGCGATGTCGTGAGCATGGGGAATCAGATAAAAATCGCTTTCCTTAAATTTTTTCTCGAAAAAGTTGCTAGCTCCGGTAATATTATATCTTATATGAAAGTGGGCTTGTTTGTCCTTCTCCGTCATAACGGAACAATGAGTATTGTTGGGTGAAAAGATAGTCAAAAGGCTGGAAAGTGACTAAGGATTATTTTTATCCCTACTTAAGAGAGCTTGATATACTGAAGCAGTAACTACAAAGAAATGGAAAACCAGGTAACGAAAAATTACTTAAAAGAAAATAACTTATCGTATTGATGAATTCAAATTCATTTGCCTACTATGTATAAGCAGGTATTCTTGTAATTTTTTTTAAATTTCTATTGTAATTAAAACTACATCTTTCATAATATTTAAACGATCTTAAAATCCTGCGTTTTCATAGTCGAGCAGCTAGAAAAAAATTGGGCCTCACTATAATATAATCTAAAATCAGTAGCAAATAATATACGAATCTACATACATACATTCGTATACTAGAAATGCATAACCCTCCTTTTTAAGCAGTTGAGTAACAACACTCATGGCCTTCACAGGTTCAGATTTTTGACACTTCATTAACGTTGCCTCTCGTCATTCACCAGTTCCAAGTTTTGGTTGTTAACTCTTTACAAGCGAATAATTAAATTATGTCGAAGCTTCGGTAATGGTTGAATATATTTGTAAACAGTCAAGTTGATACAGGTTTTAGGTGTTCAATCAGTGCAGTAGGTAGTAGCTTATCGATGTATCAATCGATAATCGATTATATGTTGTAAAAAATTGAAATGTAAATTTAAGAATTATTATTTATAAATTATTATTTGTTGCAGTAGTTTGTTGTATTTTGTTTTGTTTTAGTAAATTAGCAGTTTTTGATTAATTTCCAAAAAGTTAATTACCTGTTAATTTAAAAACATGAACAACACTATTAAGACTAAACTAAAAAACATTCACAAATTACATACATATTACAAATGTGCGCTAATGGCCTTTGGACTACTTATAACAACAAATAAAAAGTCTTCTAAAGTCGAAATTCATTATCTTATTTTTTGAACTTATAACGAATATAAACTACCTAACAGTAAATCGTAATAATAAAAAAATGTGTTAATTATTATTATAGACAATCTTTAAATTTTAAGTCAAAACATTAACATGGTGGTATTTGAGATAGTAGACTATATAGCCTAAAAATGTATCCCATTAATAATAAAACTTACGTGCCTGCTGATCTAGTGTGTAACTTCACTTTTGCTTTTGAAAAATGCGCATAACTTTTATTAGTAATGACATAATTGTTTACAAGTTATTTATATATCTAATAAATATAATTTATTGTAACTGAAAAGTATAACTTATTGTCAGGTACAAACTGTTTATATTATCTATATGAGCTACTCTTTCTATAAGATGCTATTTCTTTGTCATATATCACAATGTTTAACGTCTTTTTTTCACTAAAAACGCAATGCTACTTTCGTTAAACGTCTCGATAATTAATATCGATAAAATTTCGTATTAAAACTGACATCCCTAAAAATTCGTTTCGAAACGAATTGCTAATTCAGTTAAGCATATCGATATAGTTAGTACCTATCGATAAAATTCTATATTTAAATTGACATCCCTAAAAATTTGTTTCGAGTTATTTTTACACTGCAGTTCGAGTATGGTCTGACTCATTGTACACCTGTATAAGCCTTTAACCTATAATCGTTTTTGCTTCGGCTCGATCATCCGTTACATTAATTGCAACAAAAACGGAATATTACCTGTGTTTCCTCTCTACTTGTCTATGATGGATTTTTTATTGAATTATTTTCGGTATACCTATTATAGACTTTTTCTCAGTTCTTTTAACACGCAAAGTTTGCTTGGTAACATAATTTATTTTAATCAGACTTAGTATAATGGATAAAAACTATATTTTTTGTGACTAGAACTCAAATAAGCCGACGTACTTTCGTAAAAGTAAAGTAAAAAAAGTAAAGTATGTTCAAGCCCATATTCCCGAAGAGAGGCACAACCAGGGCATCTACGACTAGCCGAACACTAAGTCCAACAGTGGGATAGGTGGTAAGCCTATCGCCAAACCGGGCACACATTTAATCCCGAGCAATATTTTTTTTATTAGAAAATTCTTAATTTAGTATAGTAATTATTAGTTTTATTTTTGATTCCCGACACGGGATCGAACCTGGGACCTCATGAAGTCAAGTCCAACACTTAAACCATTAGATCACAGAGGCGACTACGGTACAGGCTTTCATAAAAAAATAAATATACGTCACTACAGACACCGATGTAGGCAATAGTGTGTACATTTGTTATAATAACACAAAAAAACAATAACACTCAAATATAACTCAAACGCATCAAACTAGCACGTTACTTCAACAAGTGAATAATTAAATATGTATTATTGAATTTATCTCATGACATCCAAACACCAAAAAGTAATATAAAACCGCCTTAGGCGTCTAATTTGTCAAATGAAAAAATAATGATTAAAATCGGAGTACTCAATAAAAAGTCATGCGTCTCACTTGAAAAAGGTACTACTAGCTTATATACGTTGATACGAAAACTTCCACCGTTCTTCGTTTTTCTTTATTTTTTTATGATAATGGAAGGCAAAAAGCAGGATGTGGACGGATTTCCTGATGGTAAATTCACGCCGCCTGGAGACACCAAAAGGTAATGAAGCGTTGCCAACCTGAAGCCGGGATCTTAGGCCTAGAGTAAAAGTAAGTTTACCGGCTACGTTAACACACGAAACGAAACACGTCAAGGGTAAGCATTGACGTAGACGTTATGGCGTCAGGAATAAGTAAGGCGGTAGTACCAATCCGGAAGAGTCTTTGCGAAATTCTACCACCTGGTAGGATGTCACGGTATTAGTGACGGTAAGCCTAGCTCGCCTATAACGAGCTACCTGGTAGAAAGGCAGATGGTTTATTCTGCAAAGGAGCCCGGACTGACAAGGGGGAATATTACAATCCAAAAAATAAAGAAAATAAAAAAAGAAATAAAAAAAATAAAGTAAAATTACAAATTACAATCCTTATATGGAAACTAACCTGATTCTGATGTTACCCACTCTTCAGACCGAAATACTTAATACCACACAAATAAACTAATGGATGAAAAATTATTTCAACTAAAACCGTCTTATAAACCTAGACTAAAGTCCATACGTTTAAGTTAACATTGTAGTCTGTACCAAGGGAGACCGAGGTGAGTTGTGACAGAGGAAAGTTGTGACATCGTTGATTTTTTGGAACCTATCAACGGATATTGAGCTCGCAATATTGTACGTTTATCAGTCGAAGTCTCGAGCTAGCAATCGTGCACTATTGCGAATTCACAAACACTTTAGGCTTCAAACTGGATCTCAGCGATTGCGGAGCGGCGGCAAGAGCGTCGCGATCCAACACATAGATTCTTATTGAAGTGAACTGGATGTCAGCGGAGCGATCTGGCCGCTGACATCGAGTTCGGGCACATCTCGCCGCGCCCGCGCCCGTCCCGCTCTTGCCGTCGCCCCGCAAATCGCTGGGATCCAGTTCGAGGCCTTATAGATTCCCAAAAATCGACGATGTCACAACTCTCCTCTGTAACAACTCACCTCGGTCTCCCTTACTATGTTAAAAAGATTATTTTATCACCTCAAATTTGGAGTACTTAGATGTTTATTAATCAGACCAAAAATATTTTTATTTTAAGTGATGTAAAGCAACAATTTTTTTTATAAAATTGTGTTATGGTTCATGATTCTACCGACGTGAGAAAATACATTTTTTATGAATTAAAATATAAATAACACTCAGGTGTGTTCTAATTTTAATAACCCCTTGTTATTTCACACATTAATATGTTTTATTTATTAACTAGCTGTTCCGGCGAACTTCGTTTCACCCGTTCAGTTTGTATAGGAAAAATTAAAATATTGATTTTCCCAGTTTCCTTGCAATCTTTCCGTTTTCTTTAAACCTTCCCTGAACTTGAACAAATAATATAAAACCAAAAATAGCCAAATCGGTTCAGCCGTTCTCGAGTTTTAGCGAGACTAACGAACTGCAATTGATTTTTATGTATATAGATTTGACTAATCGTAAAAACTTACACTTTTGAAGACTTCTTACATACATACATATCGTCACGCCAAGTCTCTTACGGGGTAGGCAGAGAGTATTGAGTGCTAAGCCTTACGATCCTGAAAAACCTATCTGGCTTCCTTTACATGCATTACCCTTTTCATACAAAAACTTCTTCTTCACTAAAACATTTTTACTTTTTAAAACATTTTACTCAGTTATTTATGTTTTTAGTGATCAGGCAAAGTGTTATTTAAGATATTTTTTTAAGTGTCAGTTCAGCAAACATGCACGTGGCTCTTTTGATGGTAAGAAATAACTATGGCCTATAGACACCATAGGTGCCGTTCGAACCTCACTATCCAGTAGCTGGAATGCTAGACCTAGTGTGTAAGTACTGGCTACCCTATTCTCCGGACCGGAACATAACAATCATAATAGCGGTAGGAATAAAGGCGGTAGATCTTTACCCAGGCAGTTTGCTGCACGTGGTCGTCTTGTTACTTACCTACATTTTAACCAGTTTTTTATGGTAATGGAAGACAAACCATGACATCCTACTAGGTGGTATGGTTTCGCAGTGGCTGGCCCGGATTGATACCAATTACCTATTCCTGACGTCCGACGCTTGCCGTTGACGTGTTCCGGTTCAAAGGGTAAGATAGCCGGTAAACTTACTTTTACTCCAGTCCTAACTTCCCGGCCTCAGGTAAGCAACGCACCATTCCCGCCTTTGGAGTCTCTAGGCGGCGTGAATTTCTTTCCATAAGGAAAAAATTAGATAAAGTTATTTAACGTTTAGATGACGTTCTACGAGCGAGCAAAATAACCTTAATACACCGGCATAGCCGCGGGCAGCATCGGTTATGTCAGTGTTTGTCTTTAAACAGTATATCACTACTCTGTGGTCTAGCGGTTCAGTTGTTGAACTTGACTCCATGAGGTCCCGGCTTCGAATTCCGGGTCGGGCAACAAAAAAAATTGGGGTTTTCCAATTTTCTAATAAAAAAAATGTTGCTTGAGATTGGATATGTGCCCAGTTGACGATAGGCCTGCCACCTATCACATTGTGGGACTTATGCCCGATTTCACCAAGAGCCCCTATACTTTAGGGGACCTTTTAACGTTACTTATGGGACTGTTTTCATATAAAACAGTCCCCCAAAACACGTTAAAATGTCCCCTAAATATAGGGGCTCTTGGTGAAATCGGGCATTAGTGTCTTAGGCTAATGGATGCCCTGGTTGTACCTCTGCTCACTTCTACGAGGGTATGGGCGTAAAGATACTTACTTACTATATCACACACTTTTAAAGTTTACGTCTAAACCAACTTTGTATTAAAAGCTCGTTTTTAACAGCGCTGCGAAACATTTTAGTTTTACCTCTGCAAATGCGGTTTTGTAATATCAGGCTAAATGTTGCGTGTTTCCCAAATACAATGGGTTTATAATTTGCGGACTATGTCGCTCTGATTGGAAAATTAAACAATAGCATTAGAACGTAATAGACTATTACAGGCATAATTTCCTAGTTGGCTTTAATATTTTTATAGGCACTTCTGATATTATGAGGCGGTGATCTATAAACACCATGGATGTTATTGGTGCGCTCCAGTCCTTTTACCTGGGGTAGGCTTAATGAGCAAGCGTGCAGGCTAGCATTTCCTTGTAACAGGAACACAACTGTGCTAAACACTGTCAGTTTGGTATCATCGGGGCTACGACTTACTTTAATTTTAAGTTAATGTATAGATGCTGTTATAAGCGAAACCGGTAGGCTATTTATAAAACAATAATACGTGAGATAGTACAAGTGTTTCTTCATTTAAAACAGGCAACATTTAGTAACATCTAGAACAATGGAGGCATATTATCTGACCTGTGAACTAGGAAACATCAAATAATAGATACTCCAAAACTTACAAAGGACTCACTGATGCATAAATACCTTGTTCAAATATACCCGAGTCCCTGCAGCAAGCCACTGATGCGTTAGGACACAAGTAAATATGGCCGCACTAGTTTTATTTATTCCCACGGATGTGTACACATTTTTTGTTATTTAGGTCCTACATCAGTAGCCAATATATAGGTAACAAACATACATACTTAGTTTTATGTTTTTTATTGTAAGGGTTGCAAACAGAATTTCGGGTGGTAGGAAATACAAATTATGTATCCACCGAAGATTGATAGTCTGCTTTCTTACGTTTACATGATTGCCAAACTTTGTAAAACAAAATAAAAAAAATCGAAAATAATTTTAGTTCTTATATACACGTGAAGCAAAAACTTTAGATCCCTTTTTACGAAAATTTTGAGGACTGAGGAGCATGACATTTGGCACATTTATAGTTTATTTGTAGAAGTGCAGAACGCTAATATTATCCAATATAATTAATTACAAACAAAAAATTTATAAAAATAAAAGATCACAGATGGGGTTCAAACTATATTCATAGTTTTTGGAAACAAAGTAGTAAGTCTTGATAAATGAAGATGGCGGTCTTAATAAAAATGTATTAAAATTAATTATGGTCGAAAATCGACCAATAGGCGACCGCTGGTATGTAATAAAATCATATACAGTTATATTAACCATTTAAAAAATCAGTTCAACTGTTTAATGTGGACAGAGAACTTATTAACGATTATGTTTAGTTTAATTTTGTTTATTTGTTTTGTTTTTTTTTTTAATTGTGTTTTAGTTCATTAAATAGTATATATTTAGTAGTTTATTTATCTGTACACCAAGTCTACTTATTTCATTTATTACTTTTCTATTACGGGTTGGCTGGAAGAAATTTCTTTTATTAGAGATAAGCTCGCCTTCTGTACTTTGTTTTTTTTACTTTTAATTATTTTTTTTTGTAATATCAGTTGTGTGCTATAAAGAGTTAATAATAAAAATAATATAAATGTACACACGTACACAATTATAATATCACCTGAGATATTAATGGATTTTGTCTTTCCAGCGGATGGAGTCTTGTCAACGGTGAACGTGGTAGAAGCTCTCCAAGAGTTCTGGCAGGTGAAGGCGGCTCGTAATGGCGGCGCGGGCAGTGGCGGCAGTGGCGCCCTCATCATCTACGAGTCAGTGCCAGCTGCTCATCCACCCTACGTCTGCTATGTCACACTGCCCGGTGGAGCCTGCTTCGGCAGCTTTCAGGTTAGTTTTTTTTTATGTTATAGGAAGGCAAACAAGCAGACGGATTTCCTGATGGTAAGAAATTCACGCTGCCTAGAGACACCAAAGATGGTAATGGTGCGTTCCCCACCTGAGTAGGGTAAAAACCGACTTTTTCTGCCGGCTGACAATGTAGGCAGCTGTGTGTAAAAGTCAATTGATACCTTGGCGGTGAATAAAAAATAAAATTAGTATCTTTACGCCCATATCCTGGACAAGGTAGGCGGAGGTACAACCAGGGTGCCCACGACTAGCCGAATACACTAAATCCCATAATGTAATAAGTGGTAAGCTTTACGCCAACCGGGTACATATCCAAGCCCGGTCAACGTGATTTTTATTAGAAAATTGAAAATTTATCTTTTTTTGTTGCTCGACCCGGGGATGGAACCCGGGATCTTAAGGAGTCAAGTCCGACGCTAGACCTCTACCCACAGAGGCGATTGAACTTTGGTGGTAGATGCACACACACAGCCTTATCTATTACTCCCGCCGTGACGTCAACACTAGCCATTGCTATACTTCACGCTAGAGTAGAATATTCGTAGACGTCTCAGTTACAAGACAGCAACGCATCAGTTACATATTTCGCTAAGCTGTCTAGGTGTTGATCCGGACTCCTTTGTAGAATAGACCATCTGCCTTCCTGCCTAGCAGCTCGTAAAAGGTGAGCATAGGTTGACTGTCACTAGCACCGTGACATCTTGCTAGTTAGTAGAATTTCGCAGCGACTCGCCCAGATTGACACTACTGCCTTACCTATAGATCACGATCTGATAAGTGCTTTTCTTATAATAATAATGATCCGTATGTATTTGAGTATTGAGTGATTAAATTTTTTCAATTTCACTGTCTAAATTATCAGAACAACCAGAGAAGAAAGTTTCCACCCCCATTTGCATTTTAGAAGACGTGAAAGTGTTCCTGATGAGTTGGACTTTTACAGTTACAATTACCCCCGAATGTTTCAATCTAATCTAATAATTCGTATGTATTTGTGTCCTCACATAACGTAGCATCCTCCCTTAAATTAAAATTTGGCCGGTCTTTTGAAAGTAACCCTGTATAGTAGATCACGTTCCCATAAGTGGTTTTCGTGTTATGATTTTGTATTATGATTAATAATCTTTATGTATTTGTGTACTCAAATGACGTAACAATGATTAAAATTTTTCAATTTCACTGTCTAAATTATCAGAAAAACCAGAGAAGAAAGTTTTCACCCCCATTTGCATTTTAGAAGACGTGAGAGTGTTCCTGATGAGTGGGACTTTTACAAAGTTACAATTACCCCCGAATGTTTCAATCTAATAAAAACTTTCGGTAACTTCGAACGAGGTCACTGTGGATCTATGTTGGAATAAATACCTCTTTATTCACAATTCTAACTGAACAAAGTTGAAAATGTCGGATGAATAATAAGCAGAATACTAAAAAAAATACTCTTAGACGTTATCGTAGTTGATAACAACTCTTATTGAGTTGCCTATGGACTCCTTAGTGATACTTGTTACTGGTAGTTGCTACCTTGTTACTACGTCTACGAATATTCTACACTAGCATGGAACGCAGCAATGGCTAGTATTGACGCCGTGGCGGGAGTAATATATATGGCTATATATCTATCACCAAAGGTCTATGGCCTTTATGGATATCGGTCTGGCGTCGGACTTGACTTGAGGTCCCGAATTCGGTCCCTGCGTCGGGTAACTAAAAAAGAAAAAGTATATTTTCAATTTTCTTATAAAAATCAAGTCGACCGGAATTGGATATGTGCCCGGTTGGCGAAAAGCTTGCCACTTCTTACATTATGGGACTTAGTGTCTTGGGCTTGTCGTGGGCACCGTGGTAGTGCTTCTGCCTACCTTGTGAGGATATGGGTGTGAAAATACTTATTTTATTTTTTATCTACCACCAAGCTATCTATTTTATACACTACTGCCTACATTGTCAGCCGGCAGTAAAAGTCGGTTGTTTGCCTGCTTCCGTCTGCTTGTTTGCCTTCCAATATCATAAAAAAAATTCGTTTACATACAGGGAAAATAGACCAGATATAAAATGGGCTATAATCCATTTTATACGCGCAATCTAAATTGATTCATATATTTTTTCCTATGTACTATTATTAGTTGGATCAGCTAGTTAAATATATTGGGAAACTTCTGTCCCTAAAATGTTTTTGTCTGTTTTTAAGAAGTTTTACTTCATATTAAACCATTTTTCATCGTTAAAGTTAACCGGGTAACCTTTGAACCGGATACTGCGTGAATGAATATTAAGTTTTAGTTAACCGCAGTATAATACCTTTCCTGGCTTTCAACTTCTAAGGATTCTCTATTCCTGGATCAGATATCCCACTTTGTAAGTTTAACATCTAGTAGTGATTTTTGTACGGGTTTGAAAGTTAAGCCTGTGCTCCGGGCTCACCATTTACGAGCTGCCTGGCAGGAAGGCAGATGGTCTATTCTGCAAAGGAGCCCGGACCAACACGGGAGAAAAACAACACTAAACACTAACAGAGAATAACACTGTTTTTAACTTCCGATAGAAAAAGAGAGTTGTTATTTTAGCAATTAACATATAGCTGCTCTCCGCTTAGATTGCGGCTTTTTAAATCTACATATTATAATATGTGATGTCAAAACTTTGGACCCCTTTTTACGAAAATTTCGCGCACTATAAGTGTGCCAATTTAAAATTTGGCACACTTATAGTTTATGTGTAGGAGAAGTGCAAAACCCTAATATTTTTCAATAATAATGCTTAAAAAGTACATTAAATTAATAAATAAAACATTACTTACACTACCATGGATTTGACACACACAAACAAATATATCGATGATAACGTTAAAAGATCACAGATAGCGTACTAACAAGTTTGGAAACAAAGTAGTTGATCTTGAGAAACGAAGATAGCGTTCTTATCGACAATTTCGCCCAATTCGCCCAATGGGCGACCACTAGTTCTAATAACTACTGACGGGACTTAAACATCGGTATAGTATTTATCCGTCTCAGTGTTTTATTGCCATTTACATCATGACAATCCATTATAACTGTTAATCTTAATTAACGGAGTAAACATTTAAACAACGGAATAACATTCGTTAAATTTACTACGGCCCGTTAAATCGTTAATGAGTAGGTAAGTACTATTGTAACTGCCGTACCGAGCCACTAATTTTTTAATAGTAGGTAAAGTTGGGACTAACACACGGAAAAAAATACTCGTTCAACGTTGCAGCTTTTCTGGGAAACTGGTATTCAATAATTTTATAACATATAATAATGCTAATTCCTCAAGCACTGAGTCCGACTAGCACCTCAGTGCTCAGTGCTCAGTGCTTACACTGAGTACTCCTCAGTGGAACGTGAACCTCCCTACCAGCGGGACTATTCAGTATCTTTTTAGTGATGATCACTGGGTAAAGGGGCCATCCATAATTTACGTCACGCGAATTTTAGAACTTTTCGACCCCTCCCCCCTCCTTGTTACGGGTTGTCACATTTTTAGAACCCCGTCCCCCCTAATGTGACGTCACACATTTTTCAAACTTATGCATGTATCTAAAAATAATCAAAAGAAAACAGTTATTTTCATTTTTTGCTTATTCTTATTAAATAATCTTTGATGAATTAAATAAATGTTTAATAAATGTCTGCGCCCGACTTAAAATTAACATGTTTTTTTACACGATCCACACTGCTCCTGGCCCAAATAAGTATTTGCCATGATTTAGCTAAAAGTCGGATAGGGCTGATTTAAACCCTTACCATTCAAAGCTCGTAAGTTTTAGTGTCGCACTTGTATTACAACATGGCTCTAGGAATCAAATATTGTTACGGAAGAGCTAATCTTATAGCGAGAGTGCCAAATTATTAATAAATATAGATTAAGAATTAATTATCTGTTCAAAGTCTTTTGTTCACATATAAATTTCGTGTTCTAGTATTTTATAATGTGACGTCACAAGGCTTCCGATCCCCCCCTGCCCCTTGTCACATAATGTCACATCAAGATGATACCCTACCCCCCATTAACGTGTGACGTAATTTATGGATGGCCCCAAAGTGTCCATCATATTATTAGGGTTGCCCTGGCTAGCAGATACCTTTTGGCTGAGGGACGGCATCAAAACAACATTTGGGAAATACTCTGGCCCACAAGATTAACACATAAACCAAATTGGCACCAACTTCTTTTGAAATTGGCCCAACTTGCTGCAAACCAATACAATAGTTTAATAAAATA